>NDXB01011799.1:47970-73508 GCA_002631895.1 Agapornis roseicollis
CAAAACGTTGGGGGGTGGGGGGGGGGGGGTCCCCTCCAACCCTGCTGCATCACAGCCATGAGCACAGCAAAAGAAGCAGGACCACCAAGGGAATGATGCTGCTGAGCTGGGGCTGTCAGCTCAGCTCCCCCCAGGCACTGGGCCCCCATGGTCCATGGTACCCATACTGCATGGGAGGGGCTGCCCAGGGCATCAGGGCTCTGGGGACTGCATGGCACTGCAGGTAACCTTGGTGCCCCTGCCCACAAGCCACCCAAGCTACAATTTCAATGTAAGCCTGGAAATACCAGTTTCTTGATGGGAGTTGACTCAGCTCAAGCACAGTGATGACACTGAACCAGACTCCTTCCAGCAGAGGCAGTGCCACCAGGACATCACCCCATGTACCTGGGCTGGCTGGATACAGAGGAAAGCACCATCCTCCTTCAGAGACTGATCCAGCACTGCTCCATGCCTGATATCTGCCAAGAGACTTGCAGGAGTCTGTTCAGAAAGGGAATTTCAGCTCTTGGGGCACTGCTGTAAAGTGAACTCTGGTGATATAAATCTGCAACAAGAAGATGTGGGAAATAGAAGTGCTACTGCTCGATTTCTGTGTCCTGCCTTTCAGCATGGGCTCCGGAGGATGCTGCAGCCAGAGAGGAAGAGAAGAAGGAGGAGGAGGAGGACAGAGCCACAGCTTGGCCAGAGGCAGAGCAAGGGGAAATGCTCAGAGGAAATATGCTGCTCAGTATTTTGGGCTCAAATCAGTGCAAAAGAGAAAGACTCCTGCATACAGAGCCACAGAGCAGCCACATCCATCATGCTGTGCTCATGATGGCAGTGCTGTGGTGGGGAGCAGCCTGCAAACCCCATATCCCACCTATCTCAATGCTCCATCCCAGCTCTCGTGCACAGATACTTTATGTTTTACTCTGCACCATACAATTGTCTAAAGGAAAAGAATAGTTATGTCAATGTAATTACATCTCAAATGCAAAAGAACCCTATCTTTACAATACAAACTGACAAGAATAGTTGCAGCATCAGGCACTGTTATCCCAGGGAGCTACCAGACATCTTTGACACCCATTTCAATCTAAATGTAAATGCCAGAAGCATTTCCCTTTTAATACAGTAACTGGTCTGAGCATGTGCATCCTCACTCAGGATGAACTGCCCAGCATGGCTGGCTTTTTGTTTCCTCTGAGCAGAAAGGGAGGGGGAAAAGGGACAGGGACACTTTTTAAACCCTCGTTGTCTCAAGAGCTTCTTTTTCAACTGATTTTACCTTAAGATCATACAAAAATCAGTTAAAAAGCACTGAATCAAAGCAGCAGTGAGACAACCGAGGGGGCTGTGAAGGATGCCAGGGCAGGCACCGCAGAGCAGCCGCCCTTTATTGCTGTTTGCAGCTCTGCTGTCACAACACAACCCCAACAGCTCCCCTTCACCTCGAGTGAAGAGGGATCTAATTAGTCCCACTTGGATTGCGCCTCTTGGAGTCACTGCAATGCACCTGCACCGTTCATCAATCGTCATTACGTTTAATTAAGCAATTAACTGCCGGCTTCTCAGGAAGTTTGAAGTGACAAAATCCAGGCGCTTGAAGTCTCGAGTGAGTCAGAGCGAGCGGCAGAGCCGGTAACTCTGCGAGCAGCCAAAGTGCTGAGGGTCTCCTAAAGAACTCCCTGCTTTAGTGGCAAAGGAATCACACCCCGGCAATTAGCACGTCTGCAGCTCCCCCATCACCTCCGAGGACCGGCTCCTTTGATGCTCGTTGTCGTTACACTTTGTCAAAGGCATTAGATCGTAAAGAAAAGAGCAGCTCAGGAAGAGCCGGGAGGGGGCGGCTGGGCCGAGGGATGCGGAGACATCAGAGGGCTCGGCTGGGACCCCGCTGGGAGCTGCGGGTTTGGCCGGCTGGGAGCGCAGCATTCCCGGCTGGAGGCACAAACAGCTCCCGCTTCGCTTCTCAAGTTCATTGAAAGCGCCAGAAAAGCCTTTAAAGCTTGTAAATGAAAACAAAACTGAGATGAGAGAGCTGAGGCTGTGATGTGCTGCAGCACGTTGGGTGCGAGGCAGTAACGCGCTGCTCTACAAAGGGGGTTTGCCGGCATAAAAACCAGAAAAAAAGAGTTATTTACACCGTGACTCCCACCTTAACGAGGAAAACCAAAAGTGTGAAAAAACCCTTCACATCTGCACTTGAGTTTGAGGTGGAAAAAGTTAATTATTGCACGGATGAACTTCCCAGCTTCGGTAAAGAAAGAGGATGTTAGCACAGTGCCCGATGAGCCCCTGTGGTGCCCAGCGGGACCTCGGGGAGTGCAGGGTGGCTGGAGGGGATGCAATGAGTCTGACCCCCTCTCCAGCATGAGCCTGTCAACTGGGACTTCATCCCAGCGGGATTCAGCCCCTGCTTTTCCATGGGCATCCCAGCACAAGGTGGGAAGCACCCGGCTGTCCAGGGCAGGAGGACCCCGGGGCTCTTGCTGCTGCTGAGCTCCCATCCCATCATCCGGCAGCCACTTGATTCCTCCCATGAAACCCGAGCTGTTCAGGCAGTTCAGCCATGAGCAGCGCAGCTGCAGGTCCCCTCTTACAGAAACATGAGCTTCTTTGAAGCTTTTTAGTTATTTCTTGGCACCTACTGGAAGAATTAGTGTCTAAAATGTGGAATGCGTCCATCTTGGCTTGTTAGCAGCTCACATCTCCCTGCCCTGCTGCAGCAAACCCATGGGTAAGGAGAAGGATGCTCTGCCAGAAGCTCTGTGGAAACAGCCCTGTAAAGGTAAGGTAGGGTACAGGGTCCTCACAGCATCCCTGCTCCTGCCCAGGACTTTTAGTGGCAGCTGCTGACACCCAAAGAAGCTGAGGCATCTTGCAAACAGTCTTATTCCCCTGGTGCTCATGATGGACCATTTACCCCTCTCCAGCATCACAGAATGGTTTGGGTTGAAGAGACCTTAAAGCTCATCCAGTTCTAACCCCTGCCATGGGCAGAGACACCTTCCACCTGAACAGGTTGCTCCAAGCCTCTTCCAACCTGGCTCCTGAGCATCCAATCATCTCCTGAGCACAGACACCAGGAGCCATGCCCATCACCCAGCACCATCCTGTCCTCAAACAGCCTCAAGAGGGAATTCCCAGCCAGTGGCTGATCCCAGCTCATCACCCTCCACACCCCTGACCCACACCTGTTCCCTGTCCCTGCTCCATCCTTCCCTGCACTGCAGTGGGCAGCTTCTCCAGGAGATCCCTCTATCAGCACAGGCGCAAGCTTATGCACATGCACAATGAGCAGAGACCAGGGCTTGCTTTGAAGCTCCCCAGGACTGACTCCAACTTGGAAATCCATCTCCTGCTTCTGGCTGTGACTCAGTCTCTGCCCAGGCGCCTACGTCTGGCCTGACAGACTCTGGGTGTCAGCACAGCGGCAGGGAACCGAGGAGCTGTTATTGCAGGCTGGGATCCAGAGATAACTGGAAGAGCAGCTGCAGCTCCAGAGGAAACCCAGGACACGCAACCAGAGCAAAGACAGAGACAGGCAGGGCCAGGCATTACCCTTGCCGATAGGAAACTTGCCTCCTTTGCTGTGATGGCACCAGGCTTGGAAAGTGCTCAAAGCCCATGCTTGCAAAATTCATAAGGCAGAGCAGAGCCGTGTGCCTGGCCCTGCTTCATGCTGGATCTCCCTGCTGCCTGCGAATGGCAGGAGGCTGCTTCCCCGCTGCCCAAAGGTGGGTTGAAATGAGGGAGGATGAAAGCAGCTGCCCTGAGCCTGGCTGAAGGTGCAGGGATGGTGGGGCTGGGTTGTGCAGTGCCACCAGCACTGGTAAACATGAGCAGTGAGAACAAAACCCCTTATACACAGCACCAGCTCCTGGAAACCCAATAAACAAGACGGGATTTCCAATCCAATCTGTACAATGACTTTGTTCCTTCGATGCCTCTCTTAAAGCCTGACAGTGAGTGACAGGTCCACAACATCACCACTGTGTATTTAAATGAATTAAAAAACCCCTGTTAGGTGCAGACCATGACTTAAGTAATGTTAAGTGAATAATTCATGCAGAATTTATAATGGATGGGGGATTTGTCAGGAGCAGAGATGGAAGTGGCTTTCAATTAACTATTGATGCTCTCCGCCAGCTTCTCGACAAGCAGGGCTGGGCTCTGCCATCACAGCTCTCCCGAGATGTTTTATTTATGTACTGTTAAGAGCACGCACAGTCTGGGGAACCGCTGTGCTCCTGGGAATGCTGAGGCACCCCTGGCTCCCATGGTGTGCTCATGGAGCCTGGATCACATGGAGCATCCACCACAAACAGCCATGGGGGTAAACCTGGGGTGTGATGGGTCTGTCTCCCTCTTCCTGCAGCAGATCCCAGGTAACCCCAAATGTCTGGGTGTCTGGATAAACCCAGACCCTTCTGTATTTGCTTATGGGTTTGTCTGTTTATGAGGGTTTTGTGTCTTATTCCAGGGAGGTGCCTCTAAAATCCCTTTCAGTCTTCTTTGCAAACATCATTTGTGAGAACAGAAGCGTGTGAAGAAGACCAGTGTCTTGCTCCACCCGCCATTCACATCCCCACAGGAAGCATTCAAAAAGCTTCTAAAAATACCTGCACAAACACGAAAATGCAGTTGAAAGAAGCCACATGTATCCTAAAAACCAGCGCATCCGTGTTCCAAAACATCCCATTCCAACAAAGCTGCAATAAACACACAGTTATCACAGCAGCTGAAGCTGTGTGCAGTGGTACCCACAGGGAGAGCAGCGGGATGCAGCCCCGGGATGGAATGCTGCGGCCCTGCATCGGAACATCTCCTGGCTCTGCAGAGCATCAATGCCTGCATGGCTCCCACCCAGAGGGGAGCTTTGTCTCGTGCCCAGGGGGGTGACTGGCAGCTGGAGCTGTGTATGAGCACTTGAGGATTCAGGCTGGCAGAGTGAGGACAAAGGCTGCTCATGGCACAGCAGGCAGGGGATGTGGAATCATTCACACTAAAGCACCATTCCCATCAGAAAGGCTGGCAGCATCAGGTGAAATAAATGCTGAAATCCCCTTGATTGTTAAATTAAAGATTATTGATAAAATAACTGCTTCTAATGTGGCTCTGCTGCCAGCAGAAATGCAATATCTTTCAATTACTGCTTGGAAGCACGGCTTCCCTTTTGTTTACTGGGAGCAACAAACATGAAGAGATGCTTGTAAAACACTGCAAAATGAAGGTGAATCTATTTCTGCTATTCTATCTATTTCCAGTTGGGGCTTTGCATGTGCAGAACAGGTCCACTGCCTGTTGGCACCATCTGATGAACCACTGTGCTTCAGGGGTTGCTTGGCAAAGCCAGGAGCACCACAGGGAGCCTGGAACACCATGAAGAGCTCAACAGACACACTGCACAACAAGCTTGGGCACACTGGGGGCTGGAAGGAGGGCATTTCCCCCATGCCAGGGAACATGCAGCACCACTGCCACAGTGCCCAACATGAGGAAAACCAGCACAGGGAGGTGCAGGAATGACCTGAGCAACTCCTCAACATTTCTTGGAGCAGAGCAACCAAAGAAATCTCCTTCCTGGAACAACACATGGAGCAGACGGACTTCAGCTGCTGCCAGCCCAGCCATAGAGAGGTGAATCAGGGAATCACAGAGTGGTTTGTGTTGGAAGGGACCTTAAAGCTTCTCCAGCTCCAGCCCCTGCCACGGGCAGGGACCCCTTCCACTGGAGCAGCTGCTCCAAGCCCTTGTGTCCAACCTGGCCTTGAACACTGCCAGGGATGGGGCAGCCACAGCTTCTCTGGGCACCCTGTGCCAGCGCCTCAGCACCCTCACAGG
The DNA here is from genome assembly GCA_002631895.1 of Agapornis roseicollis. Lineage (NCBI taxonomy): Eukaryota > Metazoa > Chordata > Aves > Psittaciformes > Psittacidae > Agapornis > Agapornis roseicollis. Next base: position 53,800 of record NDXB01011799.1, read on the forward strand.
GAAGAGCTTCTGCCTGAGAGCTCAGCTCAGTCTCCCCTCTTCTGGCAGGTTAAAGCTGCTGGCACAGCAGCACTCCCTTACCAGCTCCACGCGCCGGCGGCTGGACTCCAGCTCCCTCTGCACCAGCTCGTCCATGTCAGCCTTCATCTCCTCCATCCTCCTCTGGTAGTACCTGGTGTTGTCCTTCTCCCGTGCCTCTGACTCGGCCGCCTTCTCCAGCTCCTCACCCATCTTTATGATGCTGTCTCGCAAGCGCAGCACCAGCACCTGGGGAGAAGAGTGTGAGGTGAAGCCGGGGAGGTGGAGGTGAGGAGTTTGCAAGCGATGGTGCAGACCCCAGTGACCCCGGGGTGCCTGTAGACATGCTGATTGATGGGGACAGTGAGGTATTGCGATTTAGCCTGACATCCTGACGTCTGGACAGTGCCAGAGCCTGTTGGAGGAGTGCTGTGGTGGACGTGCTGAGCAGGCAGCCACATGGCCTATGTCCAGAGGCAGGGACTGTCTATCCTTCTGGGCACATACAGCACTGGCCCACTGTTGGCTTTCAATAGATGCCACAGTGAAGCATGTATAGATAATGGCAGGTGCAGGAGCTATCTGGGCTGTCCAAAAGCACAGCAGAGCTGGCCAAAGGCCCAACCTGTCCCTCCCCAGCCCTTCCTAAGTGCTTTTTCCCAAAGCTGAGGTGGCAGCATCCCTGCCCCGGAGCTCTGCATCCCCCCAGGTGGTACCTCAAAGCGCTTCATCTGCACAGCCTGGAAGTCCAGCTGGCTCTCCAGGTCACGGATTCGGGCTTCCTGCCGGCTGACAATGGAGCGCTCGGCCGGGCACTGCTCCATGCGCGCTGCTCTCGCCTGTGCTGCCTGCAGCTGGGGGCACGGGCAGCGTCAGCACCTCCTGCCCTGACCCGTTCCCTCCCCACATCCCCACCAGTCCTTCACATCCATCCCGGGGTCCTCATGGCCCCTGAGCTGACTGACGGGGCATTATGAAAAGCATCACCTTGGGCTTCCTGAAGGATTCCTGCTGCTGGTACTTACAGTTGATATAAGGCAGGACAGGAACATGTGGTTTTGAGTGAAGAGCAAGCTGGTGCTGGCCACACCACATGTGTCTGGGGCTCTTTTGATTTCATCTTCTCACAAACTCTTTGAGGACAGGGGGCTGTGCAACTTATTCCTATGAGGAAATCTGCCTGGGCTAAGTTGTTCCTTCAGTGCTTACACTGAGCTCTCCAAAGCAAACTGCCCCTTAGCAATGCTGCTAAAAACTTGGTTCAGATTCTGTATTTGACCTAAACCTACACGGGTTTGTTTTTTTTTAATCTGGCCTATCTCTAAAGCACCACCTGCTCTGTGTCAGAGGGAGCAAGTCCTGCTCGAGGCTGGGCAGCTCAACACGCTCCAGCAAAGAACTGAAGTTAATGGGATTACTCGTGTTTAAAATGAAATCCACTCTGGGAGGGTCGTTGCAGCCATAGAGGTGAGGCAATGCAGTACCCACTGGCACCCATCCTGGGGTCAGCCCCATCCCAGGGCCCACCCCATCCCATGGGACCAGCAGCTCAGGAAGGAAAGAGGGAGAAGCCTTGCCAGGAAAAGTTTTCTCCAGCCCAAGGCCATTGCTGGCAGAGCCCTGCACTAGCCCTGGCCCTGTCCTGCCCGTAGGCTATGCTGTTCTCAAGGGTGCTCACAGCACTCCAGGAAGAGAAGAACCTGATTGTATTAGAACCATAGAATTACAGATGGTTTGTGTTGGAATGGACCTCAAAGCTCACCCAGCTCCAACCCCTGCCACGGGCAGGGACCCCTTCCACTGGAGCAGCTTGCTCCAAGCCCCTGTGTCCAACCTGGCCTTGAACACTGCCAGGGATGGGGCAGCCACAGCTTCTCTGAGCACCCTGTGCCAGCACTCAGCACCCTCACAGGGAAGAGCTTCTGCCTAAGAGCTCATCTCAGTCTCCCCTCTGGCAGGTTCAAGACGTTCCCCTTGTGGCTTTGTACCCCTGGGTAGAGGCTTGGTCTGACATCAGACACGAACACAGCACCTGCTCTGGGCACAGGCATCAGAGGACACCTGGGTGGCTCTCGCTCCTCAGATCTGGGTGTTACAGAGGAGGATTTACCTTCTCCTGAAGGCTCTGCTTTTCCTTCTTCACATCCTCCACCTGTGTCTGCAGCTCCCGGATCTGAGCAATATCTGCTGCCGACTGCGAAAGGAGGAAGCACAGCAGTGGGTCAGAGATGGGGGTTTGGAGCACAGGACCCACACCACAGGGAGCTCAGGGCTGAAGGCTGGCTCCTGCCTGCACCTCCTACCACCCAAAGAGCCCCTCCTGAACTGGGCTAGAGGAGCTTCACTGTCCTGACTCAGTGCAGCTTCCCTGCATTGGACAGATGGGGATAGAAACCATGTGGCCAAGGTCATTTCTGTCCTCAGGGTCCTTTCAGATGCAGGCTCATGGCTCTGTACAATTCACTGACTATGAATTGCCAGCCTCACCATCCTCCCCCTGCTCCTCTGGGAGCCTTGGGGTCCCTTGGCTCCAGGGTACAACCCTTTGGGAGAGCCTGCCTTAGTCAGGATATTGCTCAGAAAGCCCCAGGCTGGCTGTCAGCACTTCCTGAGCTCTGTGTGAGAAATCAATAAAGAAAAGAATAGAAAAGGATCCAGAAGAGGAGCTATAGGATTGCATAGGATTGTACACTGAAACTAAAGACACCCCTTGAAAGAAGGATCAAAGCTGTGGGTGGGAGGAGCTGGAGCCCTGACCCATCCCTTCCTCTCATCACAGCATCCAGTGTCAGGTTCCCCATCCCACTGTGCCCCAGTGGGAGCTGATGTTTGCCCCCAGCCAGGCTGTGGCATTTCCAGGCCCCTTCCCAGGGAGGGAGATGCTGCCCTGGCTCCTACCTGGGCAATCAGAGCCTTGTGCTTTGCCATGAGCTCATTCAGGTCCTCCTGGTCCATATCGATGCACTTCAGGAGGTCAGCCCTCTCATGCTGCAGCTGGTTGAGCTGCTCATCCACCTGCAGGAGGATCCACAGAGCCACTTCACGGAGCATCCCACTGGTGCATCCCAGCACTGCCCAGACCATGGAATACTCTGGGATACACCAGCCTCCAACCTTGTGCTTTACCAGGAGAGGCAAAAGGATCCCTGTGCATTCGCATCCTTGTAGTCACTGTATCCACCCATTAAACCACCCATTAAACTGTTGGTGGGTGCGTGATTTAGTAAATCATGGAATGGTTTGGGTTGGATCTTGGAGCTCATCCAGCCCCAACCCTGCCACAGACAGGGACACCTTCCTCTAGAGCAGCTTGATCCAAGCCCCTGCATCCAACCTGGCCTCACCCCAACACCCTGCCTGGTGGTTTAATAAGCTTGCATCTCCATGCACATACCAGGGCCTTGCTTCTGCTGAGGGTCTCCAGCTCCATGTGCAAGCTCTCCAGCTGCTGGGCCGCTGCCTGTTGGGTCCTCTGGGCCTCTGCGCACTTCGCTTCGCTCTCTTCCAACTGGGAGAAACCGGGAGAGAGCACAATGAAAGGAGCAGAATCCACGTGCAGATCCCGGCATTCCCTATGCCTCACGGTTTGCCTGCTCTTCGCCCCTAGAGCATCTCCCCTGCTCTTGCTGCAGGCCTGCTGTCTGTTGCGGCACAGGGAGAGCTGGGATCATTAATTTGCAAAATTATGGGAATTACGTGTAATTCCTGATTAGAGCAATTCATGGTTCCGAGCTCGCAAATGGGCTTTTCACGTGGCATAAAGCCCATTTGCAAATACACACGAAATCCCCTGTTTATAAATGCTAATTTTGCTCCCAGTTTTTATAGCTCAGCCGCTAAGACTTACAATGGTCTTAAATGGGCTGCGAAACATCTGGAAGATGCAGCATCATCCCCCAGGCCCACAGTGCCAGGACGGAGGCGGCTGTACCTGAACAGCCAGTTCCTTCTCTCTTGGTCGGGTTTCTTTCTCTTCTTTATCATAAAGAAGCCTAAATCCCTCTGCTTGCTGCTCATTTCCCACACCCGGTCCCGATTTCCCTGCAGAGCTCCCAAGGGAATGGGAGCCGTTGTACACCATGGATCCCAGCAAACCAAAGGCTCACAAGAAGGAGACTTGGAGCCTTTTAGGTTATTTTCTCCAGGTTTACATGGATTTTTAACTCCTTCCCTTTAAAACAAAGGGTAATCATGAAGCACTACAACAGGAGCAATCCTCAGCTTGTCTCCCTCAATTGTTTGGGGTGATTGAGACCTACTCCAAGTTGAGCAGGTAATTTGCTTCCTCAGTGCCCAGTCTGCAAGGGAAATGGATGTCCCTTAAAGTCAATGATTGTTTTTATCCTCCTGGCACAGCACCTCTTCCCTCTCCACCCCCAGGCCTCAGCAATAGCCTTTCCTGCACTGCATCCCCTTCTGGTTATCTTTAACCTCTTTGGGGAGAAAATCTCCACCTCCTGGGACCAGCACCTCCATCCCTGAGCCCTTGGGTCACCCCTGCATGACCCAAGGAACAGATGGGAAGAAATAAACCTGAACATCTTCCTGCCTCCAGCTTTGAGCCTGCCAGAACCTGCTCACTGTGGGAAAGACAAAGCTCTGGCATGGGGGCATTTGGCACTCTGAACGCTACAGAAATGCTGTGCCTGTGCCCAGGATCAGCCTGTGCCAATGGTTGGTCTATTCATACACCTGCAGAGCCGTGTGCTCTGCTCCCCTTCCTTCCAGGCACTGAGAAGCAGCCCTTGGGTTTGCATAAAGCTCAAGCATGACCAAAGTGAACCAAGTGATGGCTGCTGGGAGGTGTTAAAGGTGCCAAGCACACTGACTGCTGGTGTCGTGACCAAGGGCTTTTCCACCTGCCCAGCTCCAGGCTCCTCCAAGATCAACTCCATCCACACCAACCATGGCATTTCCCTTGCCACGATCACACTGAAACTCCAGATACTTTAATTCAAGAGAAACACATCCCAGCACCTCTCATTAAATGCCAGCCTCCATTTCACTTTGTGTAATGGAATTTTCCCACTTGGGAGGAATAAACTGAAATTCCTCCCCCCTCCCAAAATGCATAATGTATGAACTTCAGAACAACAGGAGTTTGTGCTGCACCATCTGTTAAATACCTGCGTAAAATGGATGCTTCAGCCTTATTAAGAAACAATGCTACACTCGCAGCCATATGGATTTTGATTAACGAAAATGCAGCATTTCAGCAAAGCCCTCGTTTCTGGGGAGATCTGTGGGATGGTGCGAGGATGCATTGGCTTTTGAGAGAGTCGTCATGAATGCCATCAGGAATGGGCTCAATTGAAAGGATGGGATAAAGAATCATGCAGCATTTCAACGCAGGCAGAGCCCTGGTGCTGCTGGTGCAGGAAAATGTCAGCATCCCCAAAATCTGGGCTTTCTGCTCTCTTCTCGAACAGGAGGCAGCCGGGCAGAGGCTGGGAGGGAGTTGGGGTGGGCCATAAGGCACCACAGAAAGAGAAAGTGCTGATGTCCTGCAGGAGCCTGCCTGGCTGCAGGGACCAGGCTGCTCAGGGAACAAGGCAGTATTCCCACAACAAGATGGGGTTGGATAGCAAGGATATGGCCACACTCCACCAATGCAATCACTGTCTGATCTCTCAGATCAACCTGTGGAAGGGTCCCTTAGCTCCAGCCCACTGGTGTAAGCTCCATTGCTGAGTGTAGGGCACTGCCCATGGTTGGGAAGGAGCAAAGCAGGGGCTATTCATCACCTCCAACCCCAAAGCAGGATTCAGGAAGTGCTGAGGAGTTAACTGCTAAGTGCAGCACTGCACCATTAGGTCAATAATGTTCAAGAAAGAACACAGGAGTGGCAGAAATGGCCATTTCCACTGCCCACCCCAGCCATGCCATCCCCTGCCCTGGCTGGCTGGGTCAGTAGCACAGGCATGGGCACAGATGTGAGCATGGGCATGGGCATGGGCACGGACATTGCACCAGGCCGAGCTCACCTTCCCCTTCTCCCTCAGTACAGGTGGGAACAGCTGCTGCTCACAGATGTTATTTATGCAGAGCTATTACCTCAATTACATACATGTGTTGTTGGAATTGCTCAGGCTTCCCCATTAGCTTGTTTCCAGGGGAAAAGTACAGTACAGATTAATTACTGGGTGGGTTGGAAGGACTGGCACTGTTCACTCAGTATAATGGGATGCACATGCAGGGCCAGCTTGTGGATGGACAACCCCGTGCCACTACTGTCCCATGGCAGGGACCCCATGGGACCCTGAGCTCACCCCAGGGCTGAAGCCAACCCTGGCAAAGTGTGGCACATGGCTGTGAACCTGGCCTGTCTGCACTTAAACTATGGCAAATCCACAGCAATCCATGCTCCTGCATTACAGCATCCCTATGGCAACGCCTCCCAAAAGAGGCATTGCTCCTTATTAGACAGACAGAAAACACACTCAACAGAAGGTAATTAATAGGGATGCGGGCTAAAAAAAAGGAGGCAAAAAGATACTTAACCACTGTTGGCTTCATGACAGAGAAGTGCTCCTCACAAGGAGGCCCTCATCAGTGCAAGAGGCACTTACCACATGGCCTGACAAGACACAGGGTCCCCTCACCCCCATTAAACCCAGAAGATGAGATGTGGGAATGCCTCTCTCAGGATCCCACTGGGAGGAGATGCTCCAGGGCAGGGAGACGCCACCAGCACCCACCTGCCTGCGCAGCCGCTCCATGTCCTGGGCACTGGTACCCGGCTCTGCAGGCCCTGCCACCAGCAGCTGCACGTCAGCGAGCAGAGCCCGTGTCCGGCGCAGGTCCCGCCGCAGCCGCTTCTCCACATCGAAGTCCCGGTGGCCAATCTGGGAAGGGAGAAAGGGCTGTCCTGAGCGCTGCTGCCCCATCCCACCCTGCAAAGCCTCCACTGGACCTGTCCGTCCCATGCCGAGGTGTTCCCCACACAGTCTGAGAATAGGGAAACACACGGATAATGCTGAAAATTATGCAAGAAGACAGCAAATATCCATGTGCAGGTATTACTGTTTTCCATCTATCAAACCAGGGAATCCCAGACTGGTTTGGGTTGGGAGGGACCTCAAAGCTCACCCAGCTCCAACCCCTGCCATGGGCAGGGACCCCTTCCACTGGAGCAGCTGCTCCAAGCCCCTGGGTCCAACCTGGCCTTGAGCACTGCCAGGGATGGGGCAGCCACAGCTTCTCTGGGCACCCTGTGCCAGCGCCTCAGCACCCTCACAGGGAAGGACTTGTGCCTAAGAGTTCATCTCAGCCTCTCCTCTTCCACCTTATTAATTTCATTCTTAAAATCCTATTTAATTTTTAATTAANGCCTCAGCACCAGGGAAGGACTTGTGCCTAAGAGTTCATCTCAGCCTCTCCTCTTCCACCTTATTAATTTCATTCTTAAAATCCTATTTAATTTTTAATTAATATTATTTATTTTATTTTATTAAATTATTAATTTCATTATTAACATGATTTAGTAGTTGGTGAAAGGGAGAAAATAAACTTTGTAAACACTAAAACTAACAGATTTCCCTACCAGAAAGCTGTTCCTCTGAACAGCTCTGAATTTGACTTCCCTTGGTGTCCATCAGCCATGTGCCAGCCCTGTGACCACCCGTATGATCAATGGACAGCCTGGCCATGAAATCAGGGGGGACAGGCAGGCACTGTGGGTGCCCAGATCTGGAGCACACTGTCCTCTTACCACTGAGCATGTCATCCCCCAGGGTGCAAGAAGCAGGGCCAGAGAGGGGCAGCGTCCAGTGTCTGCACTGAGAGCTGCCATGGGAAAGTCATGGTGTGAAAGCAAAACCAGCCAGAAAAACCCCTCTGCTCCTTTGGGGAAACCAGTGCCCAAGGCAAGAGAAAGCCAGCACAAAGGGGGAAGGGAAGGAAACGCCAAACACCAGCAAGGAAAACTCCAATACATGCCTCTACTGCAAAGCATCTGGAGACCCCAGGCAGCTGCGGAGGGATGTATCTGATGCTGCTGCTGTTGCTGCAGCACCACTGCTGGGTTATCTGGAAGCTCACCCCCAGCATGTGGTGTCCTCACATTACTCTGAAGCCTTTTAAAGAAGGGAAGTGGGAAGCACCTTGGAAAAAATCCCCTTTGCACTCCACACTGAAGCAGAGAGCAACCATGGTTACAAGGATGAGAGAATTAGAGACAGCAAATAAACAGGGATGTGGTTTCAGTGCTGGATTTCAGCCCAATTGAGGTACAAGAGCATCTCCACAGAGCCTGTTTTCCACATCTCTTCTTGTTTCAAAGCTCTTCTCCCATTCTCTGTTCAGTGGTTAAAGTTCATTGTGCGGCTGATCTCATAACCCAGTTCTGGTGCTGGAACCAGAAACCATCCCAGCTCCATTTCCTTAATTAGTTTGCTCAGTTTTTTTCCCCTGTTTTAATAAACTGCTCTGAAGCACAGAGTCCTCTGTAAACCACACAGGGTTTAGAGCAACCGGCAGCACAGCAGGCTGCTGCTATCCCTGCCATCCCTAGGGATGGGCTCTTGGATGCCGCTCAGCATCATTTCCCTGTAGCTCAGGGTCTACCCTAATGGATTTTGTGTCCTCAATGGCAGCTGCCAGCACCTCCCACCATTGCAGCCTGGTGCTTTTTAGGTTAAAAAGCTGGCATTTCATTCAATAGCTGCTCACAAGCACTGTGGCAATTCCCTAGCTACATCGTTCCATCCCTTTCTCCCCTACCCTCAGTGGGGCCAGTCCTGTTCAGGAGAAGTTGCCTTTCCTCTAGAGCCCTCTCCGTATCCATCTTAGCTCTCCTCCACTGAGCAGGAGGGATGTACTGGACTGAGAGGCTCTTGTAATCATATCCTGCTTTTATACAGTGAGATTTATACTGACAGCTCCCCAAACATTTAATAAGCCAGGAGCAGGGGCAATGTTATGGATAAACCTCATCGGGCCATTTTGTGTCTATGTGAAATATGCCCAGCATTCCAGTGCTCCTGGAGCCATCCCACGTGATGAACACATGCAACTGCCAGGGTTGGTGAGCTGGTGAAACCCAGCTTGTGCCAATGGCTGGAGGACATGGTGCCTAATGACCGGATAACCGGCTCCTCCTCTGCTGTGTGCAGGGGGGGATGTAGTATGATGGGGGCATCAGCACCAAGGAGCCCTGAGGTGCACCAGCACTGAGATGAACTCTGAACACACTGCTCTGCTGCCACCCTCAGCCCCAGCAGCCCCTTGACCCCAGGAAAGGGCCAGGAAGGACCTCACTTGGTCTCCAGAGTTCCTTCAGTAGAAGCTGTGCACAAGGCAGCCCCTGGGCCTGCTTGCTGGGTGATGCTAAGTGATGCCCAGCCTGATAAATGCTGCTCAATGAGGCTGCTTTCAGCCCCTCGCCTTCTAATTTAACAGGGAGCAGCTGTGTGTGTTTTTCCCATTACATGCACTTCAATCACTGCCACAGACACATTAGAGAGTGAAAAAGGATTTGTTCAACAAATGCGTCTGGGGTAGAATTCCTCTGCAAGGAGCGCACTCGGATGAACTGCCTTTCTGGGCAGCTGGAGCTGCTCCAGCGGTTTGGCTCTCAGGAAAATACCAGCAAAAAGCAGATGACTCCCTCAGCCTAGAGAACCCTCAATTCTCCTCCATGGGGCTGGCTGGGTCCTGCACGATGCCTGCAGCCCCAGAGCCCTCCCATCCCCCAGTGCCTGCTGCAGCACGTGCACTGCTCGGATGGGCATCGCTGTGCGTGAAGAACCAAGCTGCTGCCCATCCACACACACACACTCGCATTCACACCCCTTTTGTTTTGTGTTTTGAGCCAGGAGGGAGCAGCCAGGAGAGCAGAGTGAGCTTCTCCCCACCAGCAGCCCCTGGGGTGGGCTCTGTGCTCTTACCTGCTCACACAAGGTGCTGATGAGCCCTTCTAGGTCCTGCTTCTCATGCAGCACCATCTGCTTCTCCTCATGCTCCTGTTCCAGCTGCATCTCCAGCTGCCGGAGCTGTGAATGGGAGACAACTACAGCCCTGCTCAGATCCCAGCACCCCCTGCCAAGGCTCCGTGCAGCACAGCCCCAGCAGCCCCAGGATGGGGCACGCTGAAACCTCCCACCACTGCAGCCAGCGCTGGGGACCAGGGATGGGCCACATCCCCTGGAGCATCTGCTACCCTCAGGTAGTGCAATGGCCGGGGGAGGAAGGGGAAGCAGTCCAGGAACCTATAGGATTTCTGGGGATGTGCTGGGCTATTTAAGCCAATCCACACTCAGAGGTCCCCAAGGGGTGTCCCTGAAGCTCTGAAGCAGTAACACAGGGCTTTCAGCCACCTAGAAGAGGAGTTGGCTCCAATCCCTGCCACTGCTGAGAAACAGGGCTCAGGCACTGGAACAGGAGCAGGCAGCTAAGGATCAATTGCTCTCTGGTGCCTCTCTGCCATTTACTCATTTGGAAAATAACAGTCAGGCCACGCAGGGTGAGAGAGAGAAGGGATGAATGGCTCTGCCAGCTGAGAGAGCCGCAAGGCACAGCATCTCTGGTGGTGCTGGCACTTTTCACAGGGCAATTAGACAGGCAGAGAGGTACAGAAGAACAGAGAGGACCCAGGGGAGGATCCCTCAGCAATGCATCCTCACAATGAGCCTAGAGCTTCCAGCATCCAGCAGAAGGGGAGCACAGGGGGAAGTGGTGCCTGCATGGTGGCAGCCCCCATAGCACACAGGGCTTTATGGCTTTGGGCATGACTATGTGCTGACAGCAGCAGAGGTTGCTTCATTTGCCTTTCCACTTGTCCTGCCTTCCTAAAATAGCACATGCAAAGCCTCACTGAGCTCTTCATTGAGCCTCGGCAATGCTAATTCACTGTGGACAGCCAGGTATGCCTCAGGCCTAATGCAAATTGGCTGCTACCACCCATCCCACATCAAACACCCTGGGGGTTTTGAGGAAACTGGAGTTCCTGTTCACATGCCACCGACCCTGTGGCCTTGTTGAAGTGGTATTTTCTGTTCATGAGCACCCAACACAAAGCCCTGGCTGGCTGCAGCTGTGCCCTCAGCCTGATGCTGGTGCTACCAGGAGCAGCATCCCATGTGCTGCATCACACATGGCTCTTGTGCATCATCCCTGCAGCCCCTCCAGCACACGGGGACCCACATCTGACCCACACCCTGATTCTGCACCCTGGGGCTGAGGCTGAGGCTCATGCTGGGATGGTGGTGGGGAAGCAGCCAGGAGGAAGGACCCCTGTGCACCCAGCATCATCCCCACCCCATGGCCAACCTACCCTCCTCTGGCAGGACTGCCGCACATCCTCCAGCTCCTCGTCCTTGTCCTCCAGCTCCTTCTGGTGGATCTGCTTCATCCGTTCTATCTCCAGCTCCAGGCGCTGGTGTTGCTGTAGGACCCACAGGGGATTGCCCGTGGCTGCTGACAGCCCCAGAGGGATGGGGATGCTGCAGGTTTAACACACGAGCAGGGATGTGCATCCCCAACCACGGTACCTGCTCCAGGTGATCAACAGCTGCTGTTTGCTGCTCCAGCTCCTTCCTGTGCTCGGCAGCACTGGCCTCCATGTCCCAGAGCTGCTTCCGGAGTGCAGGCACTGCACGGGCATCCATAGTGCTGGGGGTGCTGAGTTCCTCCAGGCGGCTGGCCAGCACTGATACCTTCTGTGTCAGGCCAGACACCTCTGCCTCCTTCTGCTGCTCGGGGGGGGCAAAGAAGGGGGTCAGGGGCTTTGCACTTGCGCCCTGCTCCTAACACCCAGACCATTCCCAACTGCATCCCCAGGACCATCCTCAGACCCTCCCTGCACCAGCAGCCCTATCCATCACAAGCCCTGGGGTGGCTGCAGCAGCTCTGCACCTTCCCCAGCCCCAGCACACCATGCCCCTTTCAGCTGAGGCTGTGGGTAGAGGTGTGGAGAAGAGCACAAGTGGCTTCAGTGGAAATGAGGGGTTGGTAATTAGCTCAGCATGGATGGTTATCACTCATGAACAATGATAGCCTTTCTTCTGGCAGAGGATGATGGCATTTAAATACATTAGGCACATCCTAGAACTGCACTGAAAGAAACAGGAATCAAGTTGCTGGGCTTGTGCCTGATTGCCTCAGCTATAATTACAAAGATAATGGCTTAGCTCTGAGAGCTCTTCCCAAAACTGGATATAATGCCACAAAGTGGGATATTCCCCTCTTACCTCCAAGCACTGCTGCAGTTTGCCCATCTCCCAGCGGATGCTGGTGTTCTCCTGCGACACTTTCTCACGGAGGCTCTTCTCAAAGGCAGACTCCCCCAGGGCCTGGGCTAACTGCAGGTCGAACCTGGATGGGTACACAGGTCATCTCAGCACTTTTGTATCTCTGGGTCAGAGCAACCCCCAGCCCACAGTCAGCATCTCAGCACAGGACAGCAGGGAACACAAGAAACGAAGGGTAAATTAGAAGGAATGATAAACCAGTTGGTGTTTTCCCATGTTTTATGTGCCTGCTTCGTATCCTATTTTGGGGCAGAAAACCTGTTTTCTTCAAACAGCAGCACTAAAACACTGGGGTTCATTTCTTATGCTCCTCTGTTGCACACCATGTTTTCCAGCAGTGCTCTCAGCATAAGCACAGGCACACCAAGGGCACACAGAAGCCTGGGATACTCCAGCACGAGGATGCCCCAAGCACCAGCATCCCTCCCCAGAGCATCACCCTGAGGGCGATTTCCATTATGGAAGGAGGTTCCAGTCACACAGCAACGCGATGCAAAAACCACCTCATGCTCCGTGCATCCTCCACCAGCCAAAACAGAACCAGCAGCAGCCCCACTCCCGCTGCCCCCTGAAGCATCCCCCCTTCCTTCTCCCCAGCCTTACTTCTTCTGCCTCTTCTCCAGCTCGTGGCTGCGGCTCTGCTGGCTCTCGGCGAGCACCCGCGCATCCTCCAGCTCACAGGCCAGGCGCTGGCACCGCCGCCGCAGCTGCTGCGATGCCTTCTTGGCCGCCTCGCAGGCTGCCTGCGCCACGCCGAGCTGCGGGCACAGCGGGTGAGACCCCACAGCACGGACCCCCCACAACAGGGATGGGTCACCCCAGAGCGACCTCTAAACAAGCACAATCAGAGGTGCCCTGACCCCCCCTACGCCTGCAGCATCCCAGCCCTGCTCCCCAAAAAGCAGCGCTGGATCCCTGCATCATGTCTGGGATACGGATACACACAGAGCTCTCGCTGGCCAGAGAATGAAGCCTTTAAGGAATGACTTTAAATAAGCAAAATCTTGCATTAATGAAGCCTGTAACTCCAAACCAAGCAAATGGGCTGGTTTGCTTTACCCAAACTCCAACAACTGGGCTGCTTTTCTTATTACTTCTTAATGTACCATGAATAATATCAGTTTATTTGTTTTATCCTTATGGGAAGTGACCTGACTCCCAGGAACTGCTCAGAGAAGCACAATGGCTCCTTCTCTCCTCATGGCAGAGCTCAGGAGCTGACAGCTCAGGAACTGCTGCCTTAGTAGCTCTATGCATGAGGGGTGATGTGAGCATGGTACCCAAAACACAGCTCAGCACCAAGACCAACCACTGAGCCCCTCTCCACCCCGTGCTCATGCTCACACTTGACCATGGTTGAATTTTGCCACATTCTGGTGCAAAAGTGACTTTTGAAGCTGGAAGGAATGTTGGGATATTTATTCTCAAACCAGTGGCCAGCGAAAGCATCGGCACCAAGTGGCTGCGTTTCTGAGCCTCAGCCTGCCCAGAGAGCAGGGAGAGGACACCCAGCTCCAGCTGCATCCCTGCTCCATGGCTGGCAGCACTTGCCTTCTGCTCCAGCCCGGTCCTGGTGCTGCGCTCAGACTCGAGGCGTTGCTCCAGCTGCACCATCCGCTTCTGCAGGAAGGAGATCTCCGTCTGCGCACACTCGAAGCGCACTTGCCACTCGTCCTCTGGCAACAGAAACAGACACTAGGGGTTGGGGGTGCTCACCAGCCATGCCAGGCAGGATGGGTGAGTATACAACAGCACTGGGGCTCCTGCATGGCACAAATGGCAGCACCAAGCTCATAGGGGTGCAGCTCTGCCCCATCTCACACAGCACAGGTACCCCCACCTTCAGCAAAGCACACGTGCTCATCCCATCCCATCCCATCCCATCCCATCCTCCTCATCACTCCACAATATGCTTCAACCACACTCAGAGCTGCCAGGAATGCCAGGTAGTGCCAGTCAGTGTTGGCACTGCCCTTAGGCAGAATCCCTGCCTGTATCCCAGCTCCAGAGTTATGCATCTTCCTGCTCTTGCCAGCTCCTTGCTGGGCAAGCAATGCAGAATGACAGGGTGCCAAAACTACCCTGTGAAAGCAGCACTGCTCGAGGGGGCAAACCAAAAGGCTTTGCTGCCCTACAGGGACCAGTCAGGCTGGATGCCCAGAGCATGCATCACCCCAAAGGGACACCCCTACCTCCTCCAGAGCCACTTATCTTCATCTCACGCAACTGAACCAGCTGCTGGGCCTCCTCCAGCTGCTTTTCCACTGACTCCAGTTTCTTCTGCACTTGGTCATGTTTGCTCTGGGGGAAGAGGGGAAGGAAGGAGCTGGCTCCAAGGCACTCAGGTCTGAAAGCAGCATCACCACCGGCATGGCCCCATATCTTGGGGCTCACCTACCTGTAGCTCCTGCAGCTCACGGGCTCCCCGCAGCCTCTCTGCCCGCTCCCCATCCAGGACCTGGCAGGCAACATCACCCTTGTACTGCTCATCTGACAGCTCCATGTTCAGGTCGATGATCTGGGGGGGGAACAGGGAGTCAGTCTGGATATTGCTGTGCAGGCATCAACCCAAGTGTCCCAACTACTCCCACTGCCTGTGCTTAGGGGATGTGATAAGTGCACATCAGCACCAACCAGTGTCAGCAGAACACCAGGCTCCTGTTGACAGCACCCAGCAAAGAGCAACCACTGCAGGAGCTCATGGCTCCATCCCTGCAGGGGATGGGCAGTACACGTCTGCATGCCACCTCCTCAGTATTAGCATTCATCCCATGGAGCCAAGTCACTTGTGGTGCCTGCATAGGTCAGCAAGCCTGCGGTCCTGAGAGCATCATGGGCTACATCAGTGTGTAATTTCCCGTTCTAACTGCAGCCTTTCATCAGCAGAAGGGATGGCACTTACGTTGCCACACTCCAGCCTCATACACTGCACTGGTGGCAGCACAGGGTGAACTCTGCCCTTGCTACAGGGACTGAGAGGCTTTCCCTGGAGACACCCCTGGGAGCAGCCCATTCCCAAGGCATCTGGGCTGCAATCTGGGTGCAACCACTCGCTGCTGAGGCAGGCGGCATCCCACCCAGCACGGACCCTGCAATGATGCTGGTCCTGAGTGCTGCAGTTGGGCTATGCAGGGCTGTGGCAGAGGTGTTTTGTGGCTCTAGAAAGGTGTATTAGGGGCTGTTACAGAGGTGGTTTTGGGGCTCTACAGCAGTGTTTGGGGCTTTACCTTGCTCTCCAGCTTCTCTGCATTCTGCCTGAGCTCGCTGCATTCCTGCTCAGATTTTTCCAGCTTCCTTCTCAGTGCTGCCAGCTCCTCCTAGGGCAGATTGCAAAACAGCACACATGGAGAGCTCCAGCATCCCCACCTGATTGATGAAAACCTCGTTTTCTGCTCAAAATAAGCAGGAGAGACATGGCTGCCTTATTAATACAATTCACCAGGCAGCTTTGAAGGCTGCTCCCTTCAAATTGCTGGGGCTGCAGCTCCTGACATGAATTCCATTGGAGGGAACATCAGCTCTGCTGTGCGCACAGAGCACGCTCTATGAGCAAGCAGCAACCCTCAAAGGCCTGGATGAGCAGCCAAGCACTGGAATCCTGCTCGAGGAGCATTCCCGGGGCCCTGGCAGGCTATCAGAGCACAGGTGCAAAGGCACCTTGTTTGCTGTGATTCCTTTCCAGGCAGCCCGGCTGTAACAGCAGTGAGAGCTGCTCGATGCTGCCTTGTCCTGCTTTGATTTCCTTCTCAGCACTAAGCAGAAGCAGAACGTGCAGGGCTGTGATAAAAACAGAGGTTAAGGGGTGATGGGGCCTGATGGATCCCAGGTGGGTTTGGAGGGAGAAACAGAGGTTGGGCAGCTTTTACTTCATCTGAACCAGCCTGAAAACACCTTGCTAAAACCTCACTGAGGCAAAAGGATGAGCAGGACAGCAGAAAGACAGACTAAGAATTTGGTGCAGGTCCCAGACGGTGCAGAAGGTGGCTGTCCCACGTCAGCAGATGTCCATTAACCTCCCTCATCTCCAGTGGTAGCACAGGGGAAAGCCAGCACAGTGCTAGTGACAGTACAGAGCAGTCTCCTGCCCCAGGGATGCGTTTGGCTGCTCAGCATCCATCATCCTACAGACTGACATGGAGCATCCATCCATCCACAAGGGGCCCAGCATCTTGCAGGGGGCATGGGAAGGGCAGTGGGTCAGCCACAGCCCTAGAACAGGGTTTTGGCTATGGGGACACAGTGCATTTACTACTGTCCCCTAAAGGAGAGTTGTTTCTCCCTCCATGGCAAAAGGCATTACTTAGGGCAAAAAATACAGTGCCAAGAACAGATGGCAGCTTCTGATGGTCAGTTAAACATCTCTGCTCTGACAGGAGTGACTTCTGTCCAACCTACCAGACAGAGCTCCTAAAGCATCCCATCCCATCCCACCCCATCCTTCAATGCATACTTCTTTGGCCCGGAGCTGTTCCTCTGTGAGGTTTACACTGAGCAGCGGCCGCACACGGCTCAGGAGCTGCCACCAGGACCAGTGCCTGATGGCCTGGAACACCACCAGGTTCTTCTGGATGCAGCGGATGGCCAGGCGCTGGATCTTCAACCTCTTGAACTTCTGGCGGCTGAGGAAGCCCTTGCACGCAGCCTGGAGCAGGATCATCTTCTGGGCTATCAGCTTGTCACGCTGCTTCTCCAGTCGGGAGATGACTCCCGGCTTCAGAAAAACCTGACAGCAAGAAACGGACCTTCAGGATGGGGTCTGAAACCTTCCTGCAGCCAGCAGGATGTATTCATGGCAAACACCCAGCAGCCTCCCCAGAGACCTGCAGGAGACCGAAGGTCCTTGGACCAGTGCATGAGACCCTGCATCAGCCTTAGAGCAGCTCCAGTGCCTATAAAGGGGTTACAGGAAACCTGGAGAGGGGCTTGGGACAAGGGCCTGTAGGGCCAGACCAAGGGGAATGGCTTGAACCTGCCCGAGGGGAGACTGAGCTGAGCTCTTAGGCAGAAGCTCTTCCCTGTGAGGGTGCTGAGGCGCTGGCACAGGGTGCCCAGAGAAGCTGTGGCTGCCCCATCCCTGGCAGTGTTCAAGGCCAGGTTGGACACAGGGGCTTGGAGCAAGCTGCTCCAGTGGAAGGGGTCCCTGCCCATGGCAGGGGTTGGGGCTGGAGGAGCTTTAAGGTCCCTTCAACCCAAACCAGGCTGAGATTGTGTAATACAGATTTTCTGATGCCATTGAATTCAGTCCGTATGGATCTCTCAGTGTAAGATCCCTGTCATTGCCTGGGGAAGCTCTCTGCACGTGGGACTGATCCCTCCCCACTACTGTGCCCCATTTGCATAACACAGCTTTAGTAAACACTGAATTACACTTGTGAAGCCAGTGGCACACTTAGAGCTGCATTTGAAAGATGCTAAATTGAATCAAAGAACAATTCCAAGGAAACTCCCTTTCCAGAGATAATGCTATGATTGCTCCAGCACCCATCTGATTGCCTCATTAATGTCTGTATTAACTTCAGAAGACAGTAACTTTAGAAGCTAGTGCAAAATCAATGCTCAAAGCAGTGGCAAAACTAACTCTCCATAATAAGATGTGACTGGAGCTGCTATTGCGCTATTGATTAAGGACAAGGGTTTCATAGAAGAGGTAATTGCAAACTGCACTGTGCAGGATAAAAGAAAGTTGTTTTGTGCCGTGGAACCGTGTCATGAATCCTTTCTTAGGGACTGGAGCTGCAGGTGAGCATGCAAGCAAAACTCAGTTGGCTTTGAGATTATCACATTTAAAGTCCAAACGCTGCTGCTGGGCTGCCTCAGCTGCCCGGCTGTGCACTGTTAACTCCAGCCCACCAAAACCACGGGTGCCCAATCCTCATTAACTCCCAGGAGATATCAAAGGTGAAGAGAAACATCAATGCCACAAGGGCTGGATTTCAATAACAAGGTACACACTTCACAGTCACATTTTTAATGCTTTCAAATGTGAGTTAGGGGCCTTCTGCTTCAAAGCTTGGTGAGGCTTGGTTTCCCAGCTCACTAGGCAGAGCATAAAAGAGGGTTTCTCTCCACTTTGGGAAGCTTTGGGCAGCTGGAAGTGCCTGGCATGGGACTGGCTCTGCCTGTACACACCGAGAGCAGAAGGAAAGCAGAGCCTGGAGCCATCGTACCTGGCTGCGCCCAATGGCAACGCTGCTCTTCTCCAGATCCAGCGCCTGGAAGAGCTCCTGTATGGCCTGTGGAGGAGGAGCACATCATTGAACTGCTCAGAAAACATTTACACCCTGGTGTGAGCCTGCTGAAATAGGGCAGAGACCCTTGGTCCTTATGGGCACCTAAGTAAGGGTGCATCCAGCCCCGAGTCCTGGTGTGAGAAGGGTAGGGAGCCTTGATGCATGGGTGGCTGTGGCTGAAGGCTACTGAGGGGAAGGTGGGAGCCCATCCAGCCAACAGCTCTGCTTGTGGAGCTGAAAGCAGAAGCAAAAGCACCAAGTTCCCCCTGGAGCCAAGCAGTGCAGAGCTGAGCCCATGCAGGGAGGCAAGTAGGAAAAGAAGCCTGAACTCAATTACTCTGAGCTTTGGCCCAGCACATGGATGCAGCAGCCAGGAACACCACACACTTCCCCAGGGCAGCCAACAGTATCTGGACAAATTGATGATGTGAAAACCCCAGAGCTCTCGAAATTGAAACAAACCCCTCTGCTAACACTTCACTCATACAGCAACCTCTGGAGGCCACACACATCTCCTCCATGAAGAATCATTTCACAGTGGCCCCTGGAGCACCTTGCTGCAGCAGAACTGCACCCCAGCCTGCAGCCCTGCTTGCCCTGGGACAAGGTGGGGATGGAGCATGCGAGTGCATGGGGATATGAACCAGCACCATGCTTGAAACAGTGTGCTATAGGTGAGAAAGTGCCTGCTCCTGCGACACTGCTGGAACAGTGCAGGACTGCCCCATTCCATCCCATCCCTCCCCATCCCACCTGATCCTGTCCCATCGCATCCCCCCCTAACAGCAGGGCCAGCATGAGCACAGGGTCAATCGTTGCTGCACCACCACCCTCACTCCACACAGGCATCTCGTGCTGCAGTGGCCAAGTCAATGCATCCACTGGGAAGCAGCTTCCCGCTAACAGCGCATGGCAGCGAGCTCCAGGGAGGCCGGGATTTTCCAAATCCCCAGCTTACACAGTGCTGACAAGGCACCCTCTGCCTCCTCACAGCATTTAATAACAATATTGACCTTTTCTGGCTGTCAAACTTGTCTTATTAAATCCCGAGGTCTTAACTGAACTTGCACACCCTGCCTGGCAGTTTGCACAACAGAGCACGTGCCCATGTTTAATTCATCTCCTCCCGGCTCTTCCCAGCTCTCAGTGCTTCTCACAGCCTGTTCCAGGGACACGGGGGGGGGGGGGGGGGGGGGGGGGGGGGGGGGGGGGG
>NDXB01011799.1:73579-85097 GCA_002631895.1 Agapornis roseicollis
GGGGGGGGGAAGGGGGGGGGTGTCTCCCAAGTTCCTGCTATAGATTTATTATGAAACAAATAAAACTGGCAAATCTCCATCTTCATTCCTGAGCTCTTCTCAGTTTCAGGCTTTGTGGGATGAGGTGAGGAGCCACCCTGGGCTGTTGATTTACAAGGGCCTGAAGAAAGATGATGCCCCATACCCAAGAACCTCCATTGTCCTGCTCTGATGAGTCCCTGGGAATGCTGCCTGGCTTGTCCTCAGCCAGCCAGTTTTTGAGGAGTCAGGGCAGGAGATGGGTGCTGCCATGCTGGGACCCCTGCATCCCAGCAACAACGGATGCCTGAGTGAGGCAGGGGCTGGAAAGCAGCTCCTGTCCCAGGGCAGGGAGATGCTGGCATGACTTTGCAGAGAGGACAGCAGGGCTCATGCAGGGCACAGGCAATGCCAGCACAGGGGCTGCCTGCAGGGAGCTGCAGGAGTTGCTCCTCATTGCAAAGAAAGCCCTTATGGCATTGGGAAAGACTGAAGGAGCTCCAGCACCAGCACAGCCAAATGAGGGGCTCCCAGCCCACATTCTCTATGCTGCCCAGCACAAACCTTGCTCTCATCCGGCACCTCATAGGCAGAGGTATGCTTCTTCATGACATCCGGAGCCAAGACCTGGAAGCGCCTTCGGAACTGGGTGAGAAGCAGGCGATCCGCATACCCTGGGGACACACAGACATCATTGGGAGCTGCACCAGCCTCGGGGTACAAGGCTCTCACAACACACTGGGGAGAGAACTGACAGTGGGGGTCTGAGGTGAAGGGCACCTCACCCCAGGGGCAGGTCCTCATGTCCTAACCCTAACCCTCACACCAAGAGGCATTGAGGGTGGTAGAGACCAGAGAGCTATAGTGAGGATAGGGTAGAGGGAGCAGGAAAGCAGCAGAGATGCACTTGAGGTGGCCAGACACCATCCTAGAACCTCCTGTCATGCAGTAGATGCCCCTGGGCTGTCTGCATGGGTCCCTCTCCCCCTGTCAGTGACTGTGATCATGGTAGGTGCAGGTTTAGCTTGATGCATGGATACTCCAAAGGGAGCATGCGGGCAAGAGAAGGGCTGGGAACCCCTGCAGAAAGCAGCGATAAAACCTCGAGGGCTTTCTGAAGTGGGGCTGGAGAGAGGCAGATGAAGAGCAAAGCCAGGAGTGGAAGGGGAGCACCCACACGCAGCAGCGGCGCGGGGCCGGGCGTACCGATGCGGTGCAGGCGCAGGGCATCCAGGAGCTGGGTCCCCTCCAGCTGTGTCCGCAGGGTGGGCACATCCAGCTGCGGGGCTGCGTCGAGCGGCGAGGGGGGACGAGGCAGCGGCCCCTCGGGTCCCGCTCCCGGGAGCAGGCAGTGCACGAAGTGCAGCCGGGACCGGCGGAGGAGGTTCATGAGCGCGTCCTGCGGGGCAAGCAGAGGTCAGCAGGGATGGAGCGGGGGTGCAGACCCCCCGGGGACTCCTCCGCCCCGCACCCCTTGCAGTCATCCTCAGAACCCTCAGAGCTCCGTGCATGTTAGGAACAGCTTCGGTCCGAGATGCAGGTCACAGAGGCTGAGTGAGACCCTTCCTACTGAAACCCCATGCTCTCAGTTGGTGGGCTACCGAATGTCACGGGGTTCAGGGCTGCTGGGTAAGGCTTTGCCAGGGACACCCAGCACCTCAAAGCAGGCTGGAAGAGGAGCCAGCAGAGACTGTACTACACTCCTCGAGAGAGTTTAGGCACCTAATTACAGCTAGGTCAGCAGGTGCTTGGCACCTGCCCAGCACGGAGGCTGCTGCAGTTGCCCGAGTGCTTAAGAGGATTAAGCAGTGCTCAGCGAGGTGCAGGTGTAATCTGCTCCATGGTACCTTTGCCTGGGATGCTCCCGGGCCCAGGGCGCTGCAGGGCACGGTCCCCGGACACTCACCGCTTGCAACTTGAGCTGGGCACACACCGACCGCTTCCTCACGGCCGCAAAGCTGCTGGCGAAGCTCTTCCTGACGCAGGAGCTGCGGTGCAGGGCTGCCTGCGAGCGTCCCTCCAGCCCCGCCACGGCCCGGCAGCCCGGCAGCACCCGCACCCGCGGCTCCACCAGCTCCCGCACGGCCTCGCTGTAGGCAATGAGCAGAGGGGTCAGTGCTGGGGGTCCTCGGCTTCAAAGCCCCTTCCATGGGGATGCAGCCCCCAGCATCTCAACTTCAGCATCGGTGCTGCCGCAGGGCACCCAGCCAAGGAGTAGAGCAGGGTGCCAGGACACCTCTCACCCCTCTGATCCTCTCTGGTTTGGGCACTGAGCTGCTCACTTTAACTGAAGCCTGAACCAAAAGGAACTGGGAATGTTTAAGCACAAGGTCAAAGTCCTGTCATGTGCAGAGACATTGGCAGCAGCTCAATTACATTTCAACTCCAATTTAGTGTACACGGTTCCTTGAGGAGGTGGGGAAAACCTGCCCCATTGCTGCACAGGGACCCGACCTCAGGCAGCAATGCTTCACAACTGAATGCCCACCCCATGGCACTGTGGAGCCAAGGACATAGTGGGGTTCCTCTGGTGCCCCCCATTTCCCCACTGCCCATGCCTGCATGAGGAGACCCCCACTGAAAGGCCAGTGTCACAAATGCACTGACTGGACGAAGCCAGACAGCTCTGACGGGAAGCTGTTCACTGCGGTGCTGTTCACCAGCTCACCCCGCAGCGTCTGCTGTGATCACAATGTGTACATCCTGCTGTCAGTCAGCCCCAGGGCTTGATGACTGCTAGTCAAATCACTTGACATCTTCTCCCCACACCTCAGCTAAGCTCTCGGGATTCCCACAAAGCTGGGCTGAAGCTGTGGGGGTTTGTGGCTTTCTTGCACTGGTGTTAGCATGTGACTGGGGCTGCCTGGCAGACAGGATCCCATCAGCTCCATGCCCATCTAAAGCCAGATCAGCTCCATCACTGCACTGTGCATTGGGCAGGTCTGGGGACAGTCAGCACCAAGGCTGCAGGTCCCCTCCTCTCTGCTGAGATGCCGCACACAACCCCCTCCTTCCCCACCATGAGCGGCCTCTCAGAGCTCAGGCAGGTTTGCAATCTCAGCTACCACTGGCATCATCCCTATCCCACTCCACTGCCATGGGATCCCAATCCCACTCCCATAGGGATGACAGCACCACGGCACCTTGCTCGCACTTACACTGTGGACTGCTGCAGCACCTGCAGGGCGTTCTGTGCCGAGAGGTTGAACTTGGCTTTGCTGACCCAGCCCGTCAGGTCGTAGCGCACGGGGTCTGTGCCCAGCCTGTGGTTGATCTCAAAGTGCAGGCCCTGCTCACACCTCCGCATGTGGCTGTCCCCTGCAGCAGCAACCCCAGGAGAAAGGCTGTTTAACCGGCTACATGGCCTCTTCAGCTCCCACAGTACACAGTGATGCCAAAGGAGAGGTGGCAGAGCTGGTCCCAGCTTACCCTCCTGGTCGGGTCCCTCTGCGGTGAAGTAGGAGCACAGGCGGTCAAAGGCGGCTCCATCCCCAGAACCAGGGGTCAGTGCCTCCTCATCCAGGATCCACAGCAGCCCCCTGCGATCAGACCCCGGGCTGCCCGGCAGCGCCTGTGGCTGCAGAGGGATTGGGCTTGGGAATGGGGCAGGGGTGCCAGCCTGCTCCCCTCTCCATTGCCAGCCTGCTCCCCACCACCTCTGTCCTGTGTCCCCTACCCCAGAACAGTCAGAACAGGGTTAGAAAATCCTCCTGGCCTGATCCACCTCTGGATACCTTCACCCTTGAGACCTCCGCAGCCACACAGCATCCCAAAGGGACCAGTCATTCTGCTCTGCAGCCAGGCTTTGAGATGTGCAGGGCTTGGACAGGATGCATTTTAGGGTAGTGCTGCACCCTCCCCTGTAACCCCACAGGCTGCTCTGTGCCGAACACACCATGAGGCCTTGCTATGCCTCTGAATCGCTCCCTCCTCTGAGCAGCAGTATGCTCCAAGTGTGACCGGAGCAACCAGCTCCCATGGGAACAGGTTACCTGTGAGGAGCTCAGGTCGATGATGGACAGTGTGTCCAGGGGAGAGCGCTCTGGAAGATCAAAAGACACCTCAACATTTTCCTGGAAAACATTATTTAAAAGCTTGCTTCAGTCACAGCCTGGCATTGGGAAGCCAAGAGGAGATACGTCTGCATGGAGGGGGAGGAAGGTGGCATGGATGCTGCTCCCACTCGGCTCTGTGGGGTTCCCTTCCTCAACCAAGAGCTGCAGTGGGTGCCGCCACTGCAGGGTTTCCCACCACCTGCACCCCATCCCAGCACCTCTACATGTGCCCTGGAGTAGGGGGAACCCCTGGGATGGGCAGGGTGAGCACTTGCTCCTGTGTGAAGCAGGGATGCTCGGCAAGAGCCGGAGCTTCAGTGTCTCTGCACGGTAACACTGCGAGGTTCAGGTCTGCAGCCTCAGCACACGAGTGGAGAAAGCAGCAGCAGGGCTGCAGTTTCTGCCTGCCAGGGCACCTGCCAGCATCACCCCATGTGTGAGCCAGCTCGGGGAGGAAATGGGTCACTGGGGCTCAGGCTCACAGTGGCAGTCCCATGGCTCAAAGGGAGTGTGCTTGCACCAGGGCAGGCAGCATCAAAGCAGAGCCTGCTGAGCCCTCTGCCATTTCAAGCTCAGCCAGTACCTGTATATTCATCACTAGCGAAGAGCACACAGATACTTACTTGGTACAAGTGTTGTGTGAATATTAAGCCGTGGGAATTCTACTCTTTTCCCAGGGCTAGAGGTATTAGAGTAACTCCTGCAACCTTAATAAGTTCATCTCTGCTGGTAGGTTTTTCAGCAGCTTATTTCTGCAATAATTTATCATCTTCCTTCCTATCCTCTATTATTCAACACCTGAGGGAAAACTCAGCTGCACCAGAAGGGCACAAAGTCCCTGAGCTGGAGGAAGCATTTCTAGAGAGGTGACAAAACAGCCCGGCAGCTCGGGAATGTCAGGAATACCCCAGAGGATCCATGACTGGGGCAGTGAGGAGAGACCCAGCTCAAGGCGACTGCTCCAAACAGACCCCTCATTTCTACAGCCCCTCACTAAAGGCACTGAGTTATTTGGCCACACCATGGCAGGGCATAGGGACCCCTTGGGTCAAAGCCCCATCCCATGTGTGGGAAGCAGCCCCAGGCCCTGCTCCTCACCTCTCTGTACCTCTCCATCTCTGAAACGAAGGTTTTCTCATAGAAGAGTGCCTGCAGCCGCTCGTGCACGTAATTGTGGCAGAGCTCCTCGAAGGTCGCCGCACGCTCACGGTGCTGATGCCGTGGGTTGTGGAAGCCCGGGGTGTCCACCACGGCGATGGAGGCCATGGAGAGGTGTGGGGAGGAGAAGGACCTGCGGAAAGAGGCAGTCGCATCACAGGTTTTACCCATGGCCATGTCCCAGCTCTCCCTGTGGAGGTGACGCTGCCTCCTCCTCCTGATGTGCAGCATCCCTGGGTGGGCACCGTCCCATGTAGCAGTGCCCAGCACTTCCCATCTCCCTGTGACTCCTGCCAGAGAGCACCCACACCTCCTGACACTGTCCCTTTGCTTCTCCCTTCACCCTCGTCTTTGATCTATTCAAGGTGAGCATCTCCTCCCAGCCTGGATAGAAGCACAAGGTACTGACTTCTGATCTGGCCTAATGAACCCTTAGCAGTGCCATAGGATGAGAGGGCAGCAGGGGAGTCTGACCCTGGGAAACCTCCAGGAGTGTTTTAATGCACATTTCTGAATCACCATCACATCATGCTGCTCCATCCCCAGCAGCCCTGCAGCAGGGTGAGATTAAAGGATTTCTCCTCAGTGGCATGGAGCAGTGAGGATGCTTCCATGAAAGCACAGGGTGGAATGAAGAAACAGATGTATATTTATGGAGTGCTGCCTGCAGATTTCCATTGCAGCATCCTCCTGCAGCTGGGGTTGAAACATTCAGGCTCACCATCACCATCAACTCACTGAGGAACACGATTTTCATGGAACGTGCCTGGATTGTTGTTGCAGTGGTTTAACAGGCTTTGGTGGGCTGAGATGGAAAATAAAGCTGGGCAAAACAAAGCTACCTTTAAAGAGAAGAAGGGACCTGGGGCACATCCTGAGCTAAGGCAGTTATTTAGGAGAACCAGCAGCATTTTGCTTCTCTGTCAGGCTTTGAGTCCCATCAGCAATTTCCCTTTGGAGTGTGGTTGCTAGGAATTACAATAAAAATATTCTGCAGGTTAAATAACTGCAGGTTAAAATAAACCAGCAGCAGCAACAACACAGAGTATTTTGGGCACCAGCCTTTATGTGGATGCTGACTTCAACAAACTGAGCTGCACATCAGAACTGAGAAAATGGAACAGTTTGGGGGGGCTGATCCTTGCCCAGGTGTTACCCAATATTTATCCCAATAGGCAATTTTGGATTTAGAGCACTTGAACAGATACATCAGCCCACAGAGGATGAACTTCCCAGCCTGGCTGTCCAGATGGAAATAAGCTCCTGGGGCAGAGGAAGGTGCTGGCCACACCAGCACCAGGATGCAGCCACAACTCCCAGGGCACCTTGGCAGCTACTTGGGTACCAGACCCATGCACTGACACCTCAAACCTCCCCTGTGATGGAGCAACTCCCAGCACGCATCTTGCAGGGCTCACAGTGGGGTTCCTGGACTGGTTTGCTGCTCTGCCTGTTCTGGTAACCTCGACTTCAGCCTGCAAAGTCACATCTATTATTAATAGGAAGCTGGTCTGCTCCCCTCAGCACCGTGATGCCCTACTCGGTATGTCTGCTCATGGCACAGCTTAGAAGCTGCAGCAGGAGAGGAGCCAGGTCTCTGTGCCAGGCTGCCCATGCTGGGAAGAGGACCAGAACATGTGCTGCCCTGTGCAACACCCAGCTGCAGACACTGATGCTCCAAAGGGCCCTTTTATTGCCAGTGCCGGTGCTCAGCCCTCAGAAGATCCAAGCACAGAGCATCTCCCATATGGACATCTCCATATCACTGCCTTTCTGAGCAGGCAGCAGTTGCCAGCTCCGTGCCTCTCCCTGGAGACCCCCAGCAAAGGCTCCTCTTGAGCAGCCCCTAAAGAAGGAGCCATCACCCGCAGCACCCAGTAGCTCCATACCTGTTGATCAGTGAGACGATTGCACCAAAGAGCTCCTCATAGAGACCCGAAGCCATCCCCTCCACACACTCCACACCTGTCATCTTTGGCCCTGGCACAGGCAAAGAGGAGAAGAGACAAAGACACATCATCTGTGTGCAGCACACATGCAGCCTGGCCGGTAGAAGCCCCAAGCACAGCATCACTGCCTCACACAACTACTGCGTGTCACCCACCTGCTTCCAGCTCCCCCTGTGCCTCCTGCCTAACATGCATTGAGAAGAGAAAACCATTGCCATGTTAAAGGCCAGTTCTTGCTTTTATTAGAATAACTGGCAGGGGCCTGGCTCTAATTCTGCTGCTGAGGATGAGTTGGGTGTGGAAAGGTTCACCTTAAAGCTGGGCATATCTCACATGCTGGATCTGCCTCGGAATTAGATTCATGTATTAACTCGAGGTTTACAGCAGCTCAGGAGCAGTTTGTTCAGCTGGGGATCTTTCAGGAGATGGGTGCCCATAGCACAACACCAGCACAGCTTCCTTTGTGGGCAGGGGGAAATAAGCCCACACTGCTGCCCTCCTGGTTTGGGGTTTTCCCTCCCTTTCCTAGGAAGAGCCAGCCACATTACTGATGTGCCGGGGGCATTACCAGAACTCCCTGGTTTTCATGGAGCGGCCTGGCAGAGCACAGCTAACAAATTAACATGCACGCACTTAAACGGACCTCACTGCCTGCACAGAGCAGCGGCGCTTCGCCTCCTGCAGCCACCCTGCGCCCTCCTCCCGCGGGCGGAGCACCGCCATTCCCCACCACCCGTAAGCAAAGGGCAGCGGCTGCAGCGCCGGTACCTGCGGGGCTCTCCTCTGCCGGGGGCCGGCGGCGGCCCCGCGCCGTGACCTGCGCCAGGATGTGCTTGAGGTGATGCTTGAAGGTGGCTGTGCTCAGCTCCTCCAGGTCGCAGCCCAGCGCCGCCGCCGCGCTGCCCGCGCACTCGAACTTCATGAACTGCTTCCTGCCCGCTGCGGGGGGAACCGGGCAGGAGGCGTTCAGCGGAGCCGGCTGCAGGCACCCTGCCTGCTCCCATCAGCGACCCCCACATCAGGACACAAGGGCGGGGGGAGGTGCAGGAGCAGCGCGCCCCAGCTTCCCTTCGTCCCCCGGGGATGCTGGGTCAGCCCTTTCCTCACATCCTCTCATTCAAGGGTGCTGAGGCGCTGGCACAGGGTGCCCAGAGAAGCTGTGGCTGCCCCATCCCTGGCAGTGTTCAAGGCCAGGTTGGACACAGGGGCTTGGAGCAGCTGCTCCAGTGGAAGGGGTCCCTGCCCGTGGCAGGGGTTGGGGCTGGAGGAGCTTTAAGGTCTCCATTCCACCCAAACCAGGCTGGGATTCTGGGAAACTCCGTGCTTCACACCTCCACAAAACCAAACCACTGCTGTCTGACCAGCACACAGGGTCAGACATGTTCCAATCCCCACTGGGGAGGCCCTTTGGTGCTCCCCAAATTGCCCCCTTGCTGTAAGCAACTGGTGAGTGCTGAGTCAGCAGGCATGCTTGCTCAGCCTGCCCATTCACTTCCACTTATTTTATCATTAAAACATTTGCCCTGCTAATGGGACAAATCAAAGAGCCCATTTGTTCCTCTTTATTACCCTGGAAAGGGACAGGGAGACAGAGGAGGCTCCTCCTGGCTTGAATGGTTAATCCATTTGTCCTGCACTAAATTCTCCAGTCTATTCTCTGCTGACCCATTGCCTGATGTATGACATATTAAAGCCTATATATAACAAAGGGAAGAGCTGTGTAATAGCATGATTAAAGAAATCTGCCATTCTGGCTGCATTTCCCCGACTGCTTGCAATAAAGATGTCAGAGCACTGAACAGATAGCACCGTAACGCAGGAGACAGCCCGCCTGGGCCAGGGCTGTGCTGTGACTATATGAAGGAGATGCACCATTAACAGGAATCCCTCAAGCTTC
Organism: Agapornis roseicollis; assembly: GCA_002631895.1. Taxonomy (NCBI): domain Eukaryota; kingdom Metazoa; phylum Chordata; class Aves; order Psittaciformes; family Psittacidae; genus Agapornis; species Agapornis roseicollis. The sequence goes on from NDXB01011799.1 coordinate 82,657, forward strand.
CCACCCCACCCCCCCCAGCAGCCAGTCAGGCTCCAGCCAGGACTTGGCTATTCACAGTGTTTTCTGCTCCTGCTTCCCTGGACCATGGCCAGGACACAGGGGAAAAGCAGCTCCCATGGTGAGCAGACCCCTCCAGCATCCCACTGTTCGTAGGGCTGGATCTCTTCCCTGCTCCCTGCAAAGCACAATTCCCAGAAAACCTCCTCATTTTGCAGGCCTGGGCAGCAGAACATGGAGCTCTGCCCAACTCATGCTCCAAATCAGGATCCGCCTGCCCTGGGGCACACATCATCCTACCTAATCCTCCGGCCTGGGGAAAAGAAATCCTAAGGACATCCCACAGTGTACAGGGCTTAGAATCCTAGAATCAGCTGGGATGGAAAAGAACTTTAAGATCATCAGGTCCAACAATTACCAGCCAGGGTTGTGGCTGAGTGGTCACTGCGCTGTGATCCAGGCCCTGGAGGCTGCATCACCTTGGGTTGGGTTTTTCCCAGGAAGCCATCAGGCTCCATCAGGACAAAAGTGTTGCTCCTGAGCTCAAGAACAAAGAGCCACCATCCTGCCAACAGCGCAACATCAGCTGCGCTTCCCTCTACAGCAGGGAAAGCCACGTGCTGAAAAGCAAAAGGCTTTAACAGAGAGAGAAAAATGAGCAGGATGGAGAGGGCAGCCCTAGTGCGATCCTTTCCAAGAGGCATTTTGATGAAGGATGCAGGGAAGCAGAAGAGCCCTTCCCGCAGGAGTGAGGTGGCCTTTCACTCACCTGCAGCACCAGGCGGTGGCAGAGCAGTGATTTAACCACAGCCAAGGCCACGGCTGGGTGACAGCACCGGGACAGCCGCTCTGTGAGGGAAAGCAAAGCTACAGCAGGGGCAGGGGCTCTCCATTGGCATTCTGTTCCCTCATACAGAATCATGGAATCGTTTTGGTTGGAAGGGATCTTTTAGCAGCAGGCAGCAACAAAACCCCAGGGTGAATCTAGGCATTGAGCTGGGATGGAACCGAGAACAGTGCGTCATTTCCATATCAGTTAAGGAAAGGTCATTCCATCTCAGAGGCTGCAAAGCAGCACAAATAATGCAGGTCCGAGGCTTTTTTCTCAGCTCTGGTGAGAAAGCAATAAGTCATCGAGTCCACTCCTGATAGACGTCTATGCTCAGGAAGCTGCATAATTAATGCTCATTGAATGCTGCCGGGTGCTCTCCCTCTCACATGTGATGGACATTCCCATTACAATACCTGGCTAAATGGCTTCCAGCCTTCTGGAAACTTTCCATTCCCAGAGCTCACAGGGTGTTCAAGGGGGGTTGAGAAACAGCAGGGCACTGTGTACCAGCACATGGGAGCCAGGATCAGCCCCTCCTGCTCCATCCCCCTCTTGCACATCTGCCTCTAGCAAGGGGCTCAGGATGCTGGGTTTGTGGCTGTGTTGGAGCATGGTGGGGTTTGGGGTAATCACACTTGGTGCACACCAAGAGCAGCACTGGGAGGGCTCTAATGACTTACCAGCATTGGAAACCCAATTCCCACTCTGAACGGCACATGGTGGGAAGCCCGCAGGAAGCAGGGAGCTGCGATGCTCTATTGTTATAACAGTCAGCCAAACGGGCAGCTTGAGAGTGAGCTGAATGCTGCCCCCCCCAGTGCACTCAAACCCTCCCTCCCGGTTAAAGAGTCAAACAATGACTGAAATATGCCATGTTCTGCAGCCTGGGAGCACTCAGGTGGATGGAGACCAGGATGCCCCTCTGGACCCTGGCTGCGTCCACACAAAACCCCAGCTCAAACACAACTCAAAGGCAACAGGACTCACTGACACCAGGACTGAGCCAGCCTTTGAAACACAACCTTTTCTTCTCTGTGTTTTTCTACCTGCAGATGTGTTTTCCACCTCAGGCAGAGGGAGGTGATGCTGTTCCCCTCCTGTTTCATTCCTTCACAAACCCAATCTGCAATGAGGGGACAACCATCAGCATCAGCTGCTGTGTGGCCACGGTGCCAGGGCTGGTGGTGACCATGGTGCCTGGCTGCTCTGCTCAATGCCAGTGAAGCCCCAGCGACGAGGCTCCCTTGGGTGAGATTTCAAGGAGAGGGTTTGGAACATACAGCTTCAAAGCGCATGAGAGGGGAAGGGAAGAGATGGCTATCAGGAGAGAGGTTTAACCACATTAAAAGAGTCATCGCCCCCACTGAGACTTTTGCTCTATACAGCTTTGATCCATTTTTTATCCATATTTCCTTTCATTTCTCCTCTTTTGTTGAAACACGATGGGGGAATCAATACCAGAGCGAGCGATGCTGAGACATGCTCTGGTTGTTAATCCTGTACCCAAGTGCCTGAAAGCCACAGCCCTGCCTGGGCCCGCTGTTAACATCCATGTTTGTGCTGGAGCAATTGTGACAAGGTTTGTTGCATGCGGCCTCCCCCTCCCCCCCCC
>NDXB01011800.1:0-16581 GCA_002631895.1 Agapornis roseicollis
TGAAGGGGGCCTATAGGGATGCTGGGGAGGCACTCTTCATTAGGGACTGTAGTGACAGGACAAAGTGTAATGGGTTTAAAATTAAACAGGGGAGGTTTAAATTGGATATAAGGAAGAAATTCTTTCCTGTGAGGGTGGTGAGGCACTGGAATGGGTTGCCCAAGGAGGTTGTGAGTGCTCCATCCCTGGTAGTGTTCAAGGNGGACAAAGTGTAATGGGTTTAAAATTAAACAGGGGAGGTTTAAATTGGATATAAGGAAGAAATTCTTTCCTGTGAGGGTGGTGAGGCACTGGAATGGGTTGCCCAAGGAGGTTGTGAGTGCTCCATCCCTGGTAGTGTTCAAGGCCAGGCTGGACAGAGCCTTGGGTGACATGGTTTAGTGTGAGGTGTCCCTGCTTATGGCAGGGGGGTTGGAACTAGATATCTTAAGGTCCTTTCCAACCCTAACTATTCTATGATTCTATATCCAGTGGCACTGTTCTTTACACCTATACTAACATGCAACTGGGAACAAAGAATAAAGCTTTGAGTTCTTCCACACAAGTCATCTAGCACTTCAGTGATACTGATGCGGGTCTTTCACCCTAGTTGCAGTCAGGTCTCATCTTCTTTTGCTATGCATCCACCAAATAGTCATTCAAATTCTGCCTAAATTTATTTCACATTTACAGACAAGTCCCTGAACTTCCTTCATAACTCCTCTGGTCTTTTTACAGCAACCAACATACCCTGAAGTTAAAACAGTCAGAAACCAGATGTGCAATTTGGGTATTTCTGAATTACTGATATGGTTTATGCAACTCTGACCTAAGCTTAGGTTAGATTCCACAGGATTTATTAGTTCAGGCACAGACAAACAGATCAGGCCACAGATACAAAACAAATCCTGAGCAACAGAATAGATGTGGGATCTAAAATAATGATAAAATTGCATCATGTTTTGAATAGGATTTGAATCCCAGTTTGTTCCAGTCAAGGAATGCAGGATTTCCAATCTCCATTGTTACCAAGTCCACTGATGACATGTTCAGTACCTTATACAGCTCACAAATATTTGTCAGGTGTAATTTTTTATAGTCATATACATTTTCTAAGGAAAAATGGCAGGCCTAATAATTACACAGAAGCTCAACATTAAAAAGTCTACCACTACATAAACAATTTTATCACCATAGGTGGTACACCAAAGCAGTAAGCATTATGATGAGCTTGACTGTACAAAAATTCCTAGTAACATCCAATTCATTAACTAGTAGCCTGCTACAGACTTTGGGTAAATCAGATTACTGACAGCAAGAGCAAACTGTTTCTTCATTATTTTTTTTTTCCTCAGGCACTCTTGTCATGCATCAGCAGCAAGGGATAAGGGACAATGCTTGCCCCCACAGGAATACAACTGTCTATCTGACTAGGCTCAGAGACCTTTGCTTGTTGCAGTAGAAGATTCCACTATTCTTGTATCTTATCCTCTTGCTCCCAAAGCAAGATGGAGACCTTTCAGTTTGCAGTATCTGCAGTAGCAATGCGGCCCAATAACCTTTACAGCATGGGGCAGTTTCCTCAACATGGCACGCTGCTGCCAAAACACCCTCTACAATACTGCATCTCACGGTTACCTGAAGTGAAGCAAAAGGTTATGACCAGTTGCTACAAGTCATCATTTTTCACTGGACTAGAAATAGAAGACCACAGACAGGAAAAACAGGAACAGTATACTTTCAGGACTTGGAAAACTTACTTACGTTGTCATGAGAGGGGACTTGTCTGACAGGCATCTGAGAGGCCCAGATCACTAAGCTGGCACTGGGACATAAAAACAGTACCAGAAGGTTCAGTTTGCTCTTCAGTTCAGCTGAGTTCTCACATCTTGGATGCATGGCCATCAGAAGAGGCCATACAGCTGCAGCATTACCATTAAGTTTTCTCACTCTCAAAGAGTATTTGAGAAGCAGTTTTCAGAAATACTAGTAAATATTAACATAGTAATTTGGGCACCCAAGGTAGTAGCATTTTGTACCAGCTCTAAAATAATTTTGGAAGCATACCAAGCTCTAGACATCTAAAGTAATTAAAATTCAGATGATGTGTAAGTTTGACCATGCGCCACTTCTACCTAGATTTTCCATCTGTACAACAGGAAACCTACCTATGGTTCACTTCTTAGAAAAATTCACACAAGATACTAAAGACTCCTGCATGCAGTGTAAGAATTACTCCACATATAAAGAAATGAAGATGTCATTCAACATTTCTTTTCAGTTGCTGTTACTTATTCTATACTGTATATATGGTAAGGTAAGCATGGACCTATGAGGATTTCAGAAAGGAAGCAAAATCATGTAATCAAAGACAACATAATGCATGTTGATATAAAGCATATATACCATATATATATATATACACACACCAGATATATACAGATACCCTTCATGCTGGAAATGTTGAACCTTTGCACATGTATTTGACAGTTCAAGTACAGTTAAAGTCAAACCCTACTGATTGTTGTAGTCCAGTCTTTCTCGTGATTTTCATTATATGACACAATTCAGCTGATTTTATTAGGTTTTAACTTCATAACCTGAAGTTTTTCATGATGAATACCCATCGACATTTATAATCAGAAGGGAAAATTAAAAAAGCAAATAAATGTTTCTGTCAATATTGTAAAGTAGCATGCTGTTCTGAAATACATATTAATTTTATCAGCATCCTGCTGTTGAGCCAGGGGTTACATTTCATGGCTCCATGAAAGAAACTGCATTTTCAGTTTTATGGCAGAATAAAAGCTCCCTTAAAAAAAAAAAAAAAAAAAAAAAAAAAAATTATAACAATAACTTAAATATGAAAANAATTTTATCAGCATCCTGCTGTTGAGCCAGGGGTTACATTTCATGGCTCCATGAAAGAAACTGCATTTTCAGTTTTATGGCAGAATAAAAGCTCCCTTAAAAAAAAAAAAAAAATCAGATGAATGAATTATCACCATCACTTAAATATGGATCAAGTGACAGAACCTAGACACAAAGTGACAAAAATAACACTAAACCAATATTCAAGAATATTCTTGAAGAAACTGGTATATTCAGAGTATGTAACATAACACGTCTGTGCATAAGTCTGCCACAATGCTGACCATGTGGCTCCAGTTGAAGTGCTTGTAAGACAAAACTACACAGTAAATTGGAAGCTCTTCTCATCACAAGCTGAAAAATGAGACATTCTAAGACAACATTAATGAAAATCATTTTCTGCCACGCCTCTGGGTCTCTGCTACCTCTTCCAGCTCAAGCAGTAAATTCCAGACTGATGACACTGCAGAGTTAAGTTCACATCTGGGATCCTTGCAGCAACAGGAAGACTCACTATGTTTTCAGTGGAAGTATGAATTTTGCATACTTGCCCATTACACTGACTTACATCTTCACATAATGCAACAAAATCAGTAATACAAATGCTCCTGTATTTAAAGTTACTTCTCCTCCTCCACAGCTTTTGCTTGCAATCTATTCTGGATGATCTTTTTAAAAAGAAAATGCATGTTTCTCCCACAGGAAGGGTCCCTGTGTAGAGCTAATTAAACTACTAGAAGACCTGGCTCCAGCAAAAGCAGAACACCCACAGAGGAAGGGCTACCCTTTGAAATGTTAAATACATTGTCAACCACTATGGGGGTCAAGAAAGCTTTTCAAGCCATCTGGTGGTCTGAAAAAATGTATACACCTGAGGAGGAGGAAAAAATAAAGACTGATGACAGGGTGGTGCATTCACTCAAGTATTTTGTAAATTTGTTAGTGTGCATTTAAAAGAAGGAGAATACCCCAATGCGTTCACAGAGACTTAATTCTTCACTCATGTATGTATTAATAAAGGATTACGAAGGTAAGAACTCTACCTTTATGTTATTAAAGAACTAGAGTAAGAGTGTAACATATGCAGTAATTCTGACAATAAGCAGTTTTTCTAACAGATACTAACTTTTCTAACTGCTACCAAATAAAAAAGCCACCAAAAAGCTGACCTAAAATAAAATTTAATTTACTAAATGCTTGGATTTAAGAGCTTTACATTTTGATTTGGGCTCTTTCATGGCAAAGATGATTTCAAAATCCAAATGATCAGCAATTTCTCAGCCATAAACAAAGGTGGCAAAAAGTAACAGGAATCAGCTGATTTTCACAGCGGTCATAAGAGGTCCAGGCAACTGCATATAAAATCTAACACAGCACACAAGACGCTTGTAGCTACACACAGTAGCAAGTAAAAGCGGGCAACAAAACCAACATACTGGGATTTTTTTTACCCCCCCTGCTCTAATCTGTAGTACAAGTAAATATTCAATTGGCTTAATCTTTCATCTTTTCAGCTTGTTGAAAGTAACAATTTAAATAAGTAACATGTCCCTTTTTAAATAAAAAGAGAGGGAAGTCAGAACCACCTTAACAGCAGGCTATGGAGATGGAACAGACCAAACTTTCTAGACCATGCTAGACAAAACCACGGATAATCAACCTCATTGTTAAATGAAAATATTCACTCAGAAATGCCAGGTTATGTTTTTTACCTTAAAATAGTAACAGCAAATAATGCTCTGTGTGACAAACAAGTTATTATTTACACAGAGATTCCGGCCCTCTTTCTTCACAAGTTGATCTAACTAGTTCCTTCTTTAACACTTACAGAAGAATTCCTTATAGGAAGGATCCAAGCACGTCCTGCACATCACCACAGATAATGGCATAATGAATGTCAATTAAATTTACTGAGATAACTTCAGGGCATCAGAAAATAAAGCTTTTCAGTTATGAGATCCCATTATTTAGATTATACACAGTCTGAGAAAAATCACATTCCACTGAGCACAGGACTGTATTTACCACCTCAGGTCAATGAATCCGTAGTAAGCAATTTGATTAACTACAAGTAAATTATTTGAGGGATACTGATAGAAAACAGTTCACTAAGTTAAATGCTTATGTCAATATAAGACATTTGATATTCTAAATAAGCATCACATGTATGCCTGTTCTTATTCTGGAAATGATCAATACAACACATTTTAAGTGGATCAGGAATCAGCTAATAGACAGATTTCAAGAACTAATTGTTAATCATCAACTAGATGCAGTATTGCTAGTAAGGTACTCAAAGAATCAGTAAACTTTTAGTCACTTATTAAAGATACTGTGAATAATGCTAGCTTATCAAAAGACTGAAGTGTGGATGAGCAATAATTTCGGAGAACAGTAACTCTCTGATAAACATGGTACACTAAAATAATACTCTTCAATAAGCCACAGCAAGGTTGTATCTCTAGAAGCAGCAGAAGCAAAGTACAAAGGTTTTTACAGGCCTGTTTCAGAAAGACTTGGATATATCATAATTCTGAACTGTTTGATAAACCAAATAATACTTCCTCCAGAAGATAAGCACAAACAAAACTACCATTAGAAGCCAGCACTGCCCACTTCCGAATTCAGAAAAGAGCAATAGGTGAAGAGTAAAGTTAGCTTTTAAGGAGTATTTTCCAGCCCGTTTTCTTTCAGAAAATGGAATAACTATATGAGTTTCAGCCACAAACAAGCTAGAGAGCAAGCACAGTATGAGTTCCAACCAAGCAGAAGCTGTATTTGGTGAGTGGGACAGAGCATGTGTCCTATTCAGAACTGAAATTAGATTACGAACAGTGCTTATTTACTGCACAGAGACTATCTGGGAAATAAAATAATTTCTTGGTTACACAAACAGTCAACAGGAAAAATCTTATTGATCACTTCTGGACTTTCAGTCTACTTATTCATAAATTCCTTAAATCTGCTCCATTATCTGGTTGCTTACTTAATGCTGATAAAGCAGCTACAAATAGTAAAGTCTTTACCAGTCCATCTTTACAGAGAACTGCATTAGAGGATAAAAAACTGAACTCAAAAGATGCTGTATTTATTTGGTACTTAGTAGTATCTTCAGATTTTTTTTTCTAGCAAGGATTAAGACACATTAATTCATCATTTTTTACACATCATAAAAACAGCTAGTTCAAGTTAAGTTTCTAATTATTCTTTTACTAGGTCTGCCAGGATACAGAATAGAGAGGGGAAAAAATAATGACAGGTATGCTTTAAACTTATTTAAAAGTATTTAAACCTTTAAATAAATTTATTTGACCTATGAAGAAACACAAAGTGAGGTTTTATGGGAGGCTTTGGATTCACTTTAAAAGGGAAGTCAAAGGAGGGAGGAAAAAAACCAAACAAAAAATAGAAGAAAACAACTTTGGCTCCCATAGTCTTCCAGCCATTTTTAATGTCACAGACATATTGTCATTAAGAAAAGGTTACATTTTAGTGGCAGTCAACATAGCAGGATGTTATATTGTTCAGGCTTAAAAAGGTTATGAATTTGTTTTGCCCTGTACCCTATGTACATGTACTAGAACCCTTCAGGTGCTGGAGAGCCTTAGCAGGCTGTGCCACTTTCCCCACACACAATCAGTTCACAAACCCCTGAATTTATTAAGGTGAATGGCCTCCCAAAAAAAGTAGGATCAGGTATTAACACATACCTGTCGCTAAGCATTGTATGAGGAAGCAGACCAAGTTTGAAACATCTGCTCATTCTTGTTTAGAGCACCAGAGCCCGTTTTCTTTTTCTGAAACTGATGGACCAGGAGCACGAGCAATGGCACTGGAGAGGATTACTCTTCAGGTTATAATTTGTACATCAAATTATGAGAAACTTCAAGTATCAAGGAACTACTCTCTCTTTTTCAGCTTTCCTGTGAAGTGGTCTTCCTGCCACCTCTGGCAGTTCAAATCCACTGCCAGAAGAGAGTCCTGCATACTGCAAGCCAAACACCACTGTAAGCATTTTTGTTCTCCCCTCCTCCACTGGGTCAACATCCTTACCTCTCTATACGAGTTAAAAGGAGTGAATAGGTGCCTCCTTAAACATTACTGTAGATTCCCTACTTAAAAACAAGCAAACAACCCCAAAGAAACCACACAACAACTATACTGTTTCAATAATAATCAAGTTGGAAAGACACTATTGAACAAACAAGCACATGAATCCAGACACCACATAGAGTAGAATAAAAGCTGAAAAACTACCAACAGAATTTGGAACAGCTGCTTTATGCACCTTGAGTATACCAGAAACTCATGAATGCATCAGAGGGATTGCTATGACTCCTGATAACAGCCAGACACCAGCAAGCACCAAATCAAGCACAACTCTACTGCTTCTGTAAGTCTTGCATTACAACAAATTAAAGGCTTCAGCACTGACGAATCACAAAAAGTGTAAGACTGTTCAAAATATCCTTATAAGTAAGAATAAGAATGTATTTACTAAAATGAACAATGCATGGTAGTTACTTACATGCAAATTGCTATCCAGTCTTTCTCCAAGTACCAAAAGCTCATGTTCTGTTCCCAGAGCTATATACTCATAGGGAAAATAGAGATCAATATGAACTTGAAGTTCAGTTCTGTTAAACAAACCAAAGTAATGAGAATTTATATGAATAAAGGATGGTTAGTTGTTTTCTGTGCTTCCCCCTCTCCCCACCAAATGTTGAGAAAACACCCTATAAAGAATTTGAGATTTGGGTTTTTCTTTCAGAACATTAAATCAAAGGAAGATCATCTACTCAATCAGAACCAGAATTACGGTCCTGTAGTTCCCTTTTGCTTTCTGCCATGGAAGTATTTTTCAGGGATAAAAGCAAAACAGTTTGAGCAGCTACAGTTCTGCATTATGACATGCCCATGAGTTGGTAGACACAATGGCTAAAAGGATCTAAAACTCATCGTAAGTTATATCCAGTCCTTAATGCAGTTTTGCTGCTTGCTTATACACGATTACGTTGCACAGCAGCACACAACAGTAGTGTTCTTGTTATCTAATACAAGGTTCTTAAGCACAGCTGAGGCAAAAAAAAAAAAAAAAACCCTTTCTTTTTTCTTTGCTCAGTTTTTAATATGAGGTGATAAAATGATTGGGGAAAACCCACATATGCTATGAAACAAATACCTTCCACATCATCTTGCCATTTAGAAAAGGAAAAAGATTTTTTTGTTGTTGTTTTTGTTTTTTTGGTTTTTTTTGTTTGTTTTTTTTTTGTGTTTTTTGTTTTTGTTTTTTTTTTAACTAAGAAGAAGCAAACTCTTTAAACACACCTCTGCAGGTTATGAACTGGTTATTTTTGCATATGTCCTTCATACAAATTATTGTATTCTTTTGCAGCTTAGTTTCATACTTTATATATGAGCACAAAGAAAAACCCCAGGTTTTCTTTGCAATGAAACTTTGCAGTGCTTTAGATAAGACATTAGGAAAAGATTTCTTTACTGCGAGGGTGGTGAGACACTGGCACAGGTTGCCCAGAGAAGCTGTGGTTGCCCCATCCCTGTAATGTTCAAGGCCAGGCTAGATGGGGCTTTAAGTAACTTGATCTAGTGGAAGTATCCCTGCTGATGGCATGGAGGACTAGAACTAGATGATCTTTAAGGTCCCTTCCAACTCTAACCACTTTATCTTGTTCATATCTCTCCTAAAAGTGAATTAGACAATTACAGCAATCTCAGAGCAGGCTGATAACTCCACAAGTCTATTTTTAATTCATGCATTCACTGAGCCAGAGGATTTAAAAAAAAAAAATAAAAATCTTGTTGCAGTATCCATTAGACTTGCCCTGTTCCTACATAGCTTTAAGCCTATTATACGCAACAGGACAGAATGCAACCACATACTCTTGAAGGCTGGTTTAACTCACCTAACTCCTCCACGTGATCTATTGTGTTCTGCGAGAATTTCTGTGGTCATGTATGTGCACATACAGACATATGTGTGTATTTATCTGAAAAAGGATCATCTAGAATAGCAAACTATTCTTCAATCAACATGAAATGAATTCAAGCATGTGGAATAAGAATGAGTGCTCTCACTGAAAAAAAAAAAAACAAAAAACAAAAAAAAAAAACCAACAAAAAACCCAGCAACTTGCTTCTGTTGTAGCTTAGCTCTCCACAAGTGAGGTGTTCAAGAAAATAAAGACAATTACTAAGAAGGCACTGCCTAACACCACACTGTGCACTCTGCATTTGCTTCAAGATCCATAGTGACTAATCTTCCAGAAGTAAGAAAACTGCAGCATAACAGAGTTGGTAATGCCTTCAGCCACATTCATGACAGTTTTCAATAGAAGGCTGATTTGCTTAACGTTAAATCACGCTTGCACAGAACAGTAAGGATCCATGATGATCCACGCTTTTGGCAGTTTAACATAGCCTTCATTCTTCATGAGGGAAGAATGCATGTATGACAAATTAAATGCAGAGTACACTACACGTATGTAAAAGTATGCATTTTCCAGTAATTAAATAAGAGTGATTGGGAGTAGGGAAAGGATACTCACAGAGAAAGAGAACTCAATTTATTTTCAGGGGTTTATTACAAATGTTTTTCAGCCTACTTCTTATCTCCATTGCATGCACTAACCCAAACCACAGAAGGAACGTTCTTCTTTTCTTCAGCTTCTGAAGACCAACTAGACAATTTGCTCAAATTGATTGCTGAGAAGAGCTTCCTTTTTGCCCTTCATAGGAATGAAAGTTGTATTAAAAGACAGTGAAAGACTTCTCAGTTATTTTAGCTATTTTAAATACTCCAGGAGGGGAGAGCTTTCTACTTTCACATAGCTTTATAAACTCAAAATGTGTGCTGTTCCCACACAATGTAAATTCTTAGCTGAAATAAAGATAACAGCATTTAAAATATGACCTGAATTTGCCTTACTACAGTAATGGTATTTGGGGAAAGAATAATTTATTAGTCTTGAAACTTAACATAACTTTAAATATAAGATTGTAGAGTTCAAATTCCACTTAAGTTTAAAAGCAAACAAATGTAAAATACCAGATTATGAGGAACCAATTCAAGTTTGACTTCAAAGAGATCTTATCAGTTAAGATCTTCCATTGCAAGTGATTGAGGCTATGCCTTATGTTACAAACATTAATTGGAAGGTTTTTCTTGGGGATTTTTGATCCTTTACATGTGAACACAGAGGATGAAATAATATGTATTTTCTTAAATACTTTTTATCTTGTCCAGTCCCAAACTAGACACCCTTCCTTCTTCACACAGCTTATCTAGAGAGGTTTTATGTCCTTAAACTTGTATTCAATATTCATGTGCAGACAAATCACGGGAAGGAGTTTCACATATACAGTGCTACAGGGATAATATGAAATACCAGTAGTCATTATACTTAACATCCACTTCTGGAAAAGGCACAAGTACAGTGTGCACAGGCCAGTTATGAGGCTGCACTTCTTCCAGATCCTACACTCTGGGGATTTTAAAAAAGCAAACAAACCACCTAGCCTTACTGAATTTATGATATTATCAATCAAAACAACTAAAATATTAAAAAACCCTAAACCAGTTGTGTCAGACAGTTGTAAGCAATTGCACAATAAGATAAAGCTTCTGCCCATAAAGTGAAAGATGTGTTGACAACTGCAGCACACCAAACACCTCCCAGGGATAAACAACCATGCAAGGCTGTAAGTCTAAACTATAACTAGATGATTTTAACTGGCTACAAAAGACTGGTTTTTATTAAGAACACACTAAGTAATAACTAATGACATACATTTTTCATCTCTAAAAATAGATCCGCATCTTCAGTGAAACACAGACTTAAGATTTCTTTTGGACTGTGGCACCAGTCAATGGACTGAGTAACATCTGCTCCATAGTTTTACTAATCTGCTCAACACATTAGTCATCTACTCTAAGAGCCTCTTGCTAGGCATTACAAAATATCCAAACATTTAAGAAAACACTGCAAAGTATGGTCAAGACTTCCCCAATGCAAAATGGTAACTCAGAAGTTTCTATCTCTTCTACTGGTGGGTAAGTGACAGCTCTGTTATCTTACTTGCACCATTTTGCATCTCTACTATTATTCAGAGATCTGTGGAGAAGAACCGTTTCCATCTCTTTCAGTAAAAGCAAATCTTTTCTAGAACAGGCAGCAAGTAAGTTAAACTTGGTAAGCACAGGGAGAGGCAAGTTTCCTCCACAGCTCAGCCAGGATGTTGGATTAAGAAGAAGAAAGTATTATATGAAAATTAACTCAACTTTCTAAGCTCAAATGGTACCTGACCTGGAAAGTAAGTTGAAGAAAGACAGGACTTTAGGGGGGAAAAAAATAACAAAACCCAACAAAACAAACAAGAAAAAGGCAACACAACCTGAAACACCCACACAAAACCCCAGTAAGTATTTCCCCACATAAGTATAGTTCCACTGTGTCAAAGATGCTAAAATGGGAGAAGAAATAATTCCACAATATAACTATTACTTACACAGTTATCTTGGAGATTGAAAAAAATATGTTACAATTCAATTAAGGAATGCCAAAGGTCTGGCAAGGTAAAAAATATGGGTTGTGACATTGGGCAGTGGAAAGAAATGAACATGGGAACAAAGTTTTAAACTGTATTTCTTATAAACTTGGGGGACAGAGGTGATAACATGGGGAAAGGGAAAATGTGCAAATCCAGAAGTTTAACAAGCTCTAAAATTTCTGCAGTCAAGAAGTTACAGTGGCAATGGGAGCTTAAAATTACAAAGAAGTTACTATCATAGCTTGCTTAATTAAGCACTATGTTACAAAAAGCATTTGTGGAATATACACTGATATACTAAGCTTGCCTAATAACCCAGAGTTCATATTGCCTAAGTAACAGCTGCAGAAAACTGACCCTTGTACAGCAGTTAGAGCCTCCCAGCAGTGCTACACTTCGCATTTAAGAAAAAAAAAAACCCACTTGTTTGTTCTATTCCAGGCTAAGTGATTAAAAAATAAGCAAAATTAATCAAAGAATGGAAATCAGCTAAACCAGCTACTTATGGGCTAAATGCAATTAGTACTCTACAGAATAAAGTGTTGTATTTCAGGGACTGCTTTCAATATACTTTAAAAAACTACCAACATTAAGAACTAATTCCAACATGTCCTGATGACTTCTGCCTACTGGTTTGCTCATCTGCAAGGAGTGTGTAGAGCACTTGAGATGATGCCATAATTTACAACAAAAGCAGAAGAGCATTTCAAAAGACATGTGAATGTCTCTTGCAAAATATTATGGATTATAAACCCCATTTATTTTATGACATTGGTCAGTACTTGGAGCCCATTATTTCAAAGTCCTGAAAACATCTGTTCCTACCAATGATATATCCATTATCTACATGTTAGAACTACCTGGTTGTGAGGATCCTAAAACCTTAAGGATCAGCAAAAACCAACAATTTTTTTTTTTGTAAAGACAAAATAGGCATACATAGCATGCAACAAGAGGGTGCAACTGTGCAATACAAACAATGATATCCAGTTCCATTACGGACATTAGAGAGAAGATCATCTTCGTGTTAACAGAAGAGCACCCTAAGAACACAGTCTTCCCAAACACAGGGAAAGAATCAGCAAATCCAGCTAAACTAAATTCAGGCATTTATCAATCAGTGTGAGTTCAAACTATATAAAAGTTAACGTTATTTTTAAATAAGATTTATTAGGTTTAATTGTAAGACTTAAAACTGGTTTTGGTATGATAAACTTAAGGGTTTGCTGAGGCAGCATAAATAACAGACTGCAATTGCAGTCTAAAATCCACTGTCAGAGCAGAAACCTTTCTTGCAATACAGTTTAATTCTGACAAGAGTCAACAGGTGTGTAGTTAAAAAAATGAAAATGTAGTGAAGCATTACTTTTGTTAAACACCTACCACTTCAGAACTCCCCTCACTTGACAAGGCATCTATGTGTTTGATTTCCATTAATTCAGGGGAATAGTGTTTCTTTGTGTGTTTTATACACTTCTGTACATAAACATCAAACATGTCTAAATTTCACTATCAAGTCAAAACTTAAGTATTGTGCAAGCAGCTATAGTACCTTTAAATTTTTTCTTAAAAAAGACCAAGCAAACAAAAAAACCCTGTTACTATGTCCATTTTTCCCCCCTCAATCCCTGTATCATTACTTTCAGTTTCTGTTGAACAGAAAAGCTTTTACTTCTAATACTTTCAGTTTCAGTTTAGCAGAGAAGTGCAAAAGAATGAGTTCTGCTTGAGAAAGTCATCCAAAATCAGGACAGCTAGCAGCAGCCAGGGGAAATGGAACAAAAGAGGAGCTGGATGATACCACAGGACAATAGCTGTCTAGGAAATAAAATTAAAAAAAATCTAGCTATGACTTACTTCAACATTACATGAGCCTTGATTATACTACAGTGGTTAGCACTTTGTCTAAAGCCAGTCTGCCTTTACCCCACTTACTCCCCAAACAGTTTAAAATATGAGCCTGGAAATGAGAATTTGAATTGCTTCTATGAAGTGATTTGTAATGTTTGTACAGTTCCTAGGAAATCAGCAGCTAAACAGTCTTGTAGATGAGTGTTTATAGTTCTCTGGAAATAAAAAATTAAAAAAAGGAAAAAACAAACAAAACAAGACAGAAACCAAAGGTACAAGATGCTGACCAAGCCCTGTAAATCAGTGCAATAAACATATATGCCTAAAAAAATTCTTCATCTTGGGGTTAGCAAAAGCATCCTAAGAATTCGGTGCAGATTAACATTTTTCTTCTAAAATAAAAGGAGAAAAAAAAAGGAACTCAAATAATACAGGGCACAATAATAATCAACTCAAGGTTTCAAGCCCTCTCTCTTTAAAGTGGACATTAAACAAGAAAAAGCCAATTGTACTGGAAAACTTCCATTTTACGTGGGTTCATCTTGCAAAAATAAAACAAACTCCAACCAGTGCACCAGCAAAGCTCCCTCATCTCAGTTATAGCCACCTGAGACAGATGCACTTATTTATGTGGGAGGACACTTAGCACACATGCCCCTTTTCACAATTACGGGTTATGACATTAAGTGTTTCCAAATGTAGGTTACAGGGGAGCTTCAAAACATCATGTGCAGCACGAGACATTAGTTTGGGGAAAGCTGTGACAGGCAAGAACATGTTCTTCGAGAGCTATTTCACAACATACACTAAAACAAGCCTTTGAGACTTCATAATATTTTGGGAACTTAAACGCAGAGCTCATCAAGCTGACTGTTTCCATTTGACATAATGAAAGGAGAATGGGTATGCTTCTAGAGATAGGTTGTTTTCAAACATATATGGAAGCTTCCCTTTGAATACACTACTCATTTAGAGACTCTAGCTATTATTAGTGTTCTGATACTAGTGCATGTATTTGCATACCTTTCTGATATCTAGCAGTAGCTCCTTAAATTATACACTTCATTTTCCTCTAAGATTTTGATAACATGCTCTTAACTTGGCCCATTGCATGTACAAGACATACAAGGGCAAACCGAAATGAAGCTATTATTTACAAGCTTGTATTTAAAAAGAAACAAAACCCACACCAACACTGCTGCTCAACTTTGTTTATTCTGTGATGGTTTTCTGCTGTCGCTGCATTCACCATTTCCCCTCTGCTATGTATTTCCTCCATGTTGAACTACAAGAATATTCCTCCTCTCTCTAGCAAAGGTATGCTTTTAAGGTTCACTCCACCAGGAAAGCCTTAAGGACAGGGATCGAGTTATTTACCACTAGAAATGCTGTAAAATATCAAGCTGATAATATTCTTTATTCTAAGACCTTTGCATACATCATGAGTCTCTTCTTCTGTGCAAGACTAGAAACGATTACCTTATAAAAGGCAATTTTGCCTTACTCCTTCTCTGACAACTAAGCCCTTCCCCATTTAAATATTTTCCTCGTATCTAGGGCAGCATTTCTACTTCTTTGCAAACAGAAGCATGAAGCACCTGCAGCTCTCCCAAGATCCAAATCAAACATTTATGTCAGGCCCTGATCTGACAGGGCTGAAACAATAATCCCAGCATTTCCTTGCTGCGATACGGAGATCAAGAGAGCATTTTCTGATTGTGACACAGATTTAATACAAAATTAAACACAGAGTCTTGAGAGTGTTGAGTTTCTTACAGGGTGCCAAGAGTTGGAGATGGTTCATTTTTCAAATTACGTTGTTTCTGAACAGGTGCTTAATGCTCTAGTTTACTATGACAACCACCCATGTTACAGACTACAGGCAGTATCTTTCAGGATCCTTTTGTTCAAGCAACTACATTGCTCTCTAGATGAAGGCCACCAACCAGTATCTTCGCCTTCCCATAGCCATACTGGTCACAACACACCTTCAGGTGTTACAGGAAGAAAAAACATTTTAAAAATACACTTTTTAAAAGGAATATTTAAAATTCTAGAGGTAAATACTTAACAGGTCAAGTATCAGAAGAAATATTTTACAAAGAATATTATAAAATCCATGGAGTAGGAATTGCATCTTCTTTCACTGGTTGCACTGGTATCCTACATAAGATCCTACTGGAATCTTATGGGATATAATAAAGCCCATGACTTGTTGTTTTAGAATTAGAGCATTACAATTCTGGCAAACGTTGCTTATACCTTTTGTGCACTGCTGTATTTCTCCTCCCCTCATCCACCAACAGGAATGAAGGAATCCAATAACATGGAAACACAGTTTTATGGAGACAGACATAAGACTACCCAACATCTGTGATGCACATAGATAACCACCAAAAATCCACACATACCACACAACTTTACAAAAACATGCAAAGCAAGCTAACACAAAAGCAAATCAGCATTTCCATGCTAACAGAAAACTGAGATTTATGACAACTGCTAAGAGGCCAAATAAGCCCTCTGCTCAGACCATAAAAAAACAAAACAAAAGAAGAAAAAAACCAAACCACCAAAAAAAACCAAACAACAACACAACCCTGCAGTATGACTGTTCTGTTTCCTGCAGGAAATGAGATGCTTGTATTAGATACCCCTGTGGTTTTCATACTGTAAACGTATCAGCTGGTATAAATCCTCTGGAGAGGACTATTAACTGATGCTTAGAAAGAGCAGTGGCAACAGCAGACAGCATGTAGCACCTCAGACAAGAAGGGACAAAAGCTGACAAGTCATCCCTGAAAAATAAATAAAATTTGAGGGCCAACAGTTGAAGAATACATCCTGTAGTAAAGGCGATGTCTGTGAGGAATATACGTACCAACACCCGCTTATTTCCCCTTACACCCCTCACTGCTTTTCTAAATAAGAAGCCTACTGCTCATCAGCACTCCTCTCATTTAGGAGCCACAAGCCCATACTACCGCTCCTCATTAAACCACCCCTAGCTACACACGGTAGAGAAGAGTCATCCACGAGCTATGCACATCTCACGCATAGCCATTTTTCCTCCTTGCTGCTGCAGTTTTCCCCTTCCGTTTCCCAGCTGCTCTGGCGCTAAGACCAGACCTCGCCGAGGCAGCCCCCCTTGCCGGAGCAGGGCTCCTCTGCTCCGGCAGACCCCTCTGCTCCCCCATCAACATCGCTCCCACCCGGCGGCCTGGGTGGAGCCGCTCCCCCTCGCAGGACAAGCGCCGATCGTGTTCCCTCCACTGCAAAACCACAGCCAGAAGGGGGGAGGAGGGAAGACGG
>NDXB01011801.1:0-12761 GCA_002631895.1 Agapornis roseicollis
CAACAGCCACTATTGCTTCTTACAATTACAGCATTAATCCTGGTTTTATGTAAAACTTCTTTGCAGTGTATTACTGTCATGGTTTAAACCCAGCCATGCAGCTTGCTCACTCACTCAACCCCCCCTTTCTTGCCCTCCCCCTGCTCCTGGGGGGATGGGGAGGAGAATCAAAAGAATGCAACTCCCACGTGTTGAGATAAGAACAGTTCAGTAACTAAGGTATAACGCAAATCACTGCTGCTACCACCAATAATAATAATGATAAAGGAAATAACAAGGGAAGAGGATGCAACTGCTCACCACCCATCAACAGATAACTCACCCCACCCTGCCTGACCAAGCACAGACTGATACCTACTCCAACTCCACAGTGCCCTAACCTTTTCTGGGTAACTCTCCGTTACATCCTGGGCATGATGTGCTGTGGTATGGAATACCTCTTTGGCTAGTTTGGTCAGGTGTCCTGTCTCTGCTTCCTCCCAACTTCCCCTTCTCCCTGGCAGAGCATGAGACTCACAAAGTCCTTGGTAAGAGTAAACATTTGGCACTAACTAAAAATATTGCTGTTATCAGCACTGTTCCCAGGCCAAAAGTCAAAACCACAGCGCTGCACCAGCTACTGAGGAGAAGAAAAAATGACTGCTAATGCTGAACCCAGGACAATTACAGAAGTCAGGATAAATCCTATGCTGCTTTTAACTTGTCCATAAAATTTGTTCTTTTATCAAAGACGTCCAGTCATTCTAACAGGATTGCTTTGGCAGTCATGCCATTTTGTCTCATTTTCCATTTACCCTCATAGAATCACAGAATAGCTTGGGTTGGAAGGGACCTTCAAAGGTCATCTAGTCCAACCCCTGCAATGAGCAGGACATGTTCAACTGAATCAGGTTGCTCTCATATATTTAATGGTTTATTTTCTTCAGAAGGTGTTTTAGGTCTTTTGTACTCTTAGAGTAACATGTTTAGATGCATAGATCACTTTTTTTCTGTACCCTTTGCTAATAGGGAAATAGTTTAGCAATAGGGAAATAGTTTAGCAATAGGAAAATAGGATAACATTAGCTAATGGCGTAAGTTAGACTGTTCATGTAATATTATTTTCAGTTATGTTTGTTACATTTCAAAAAGAAAAGAATTATTGAAAATTGTCAGAAATAACTATAAGAATGTTTATTGTCTTCTTGTAATGTGAGTTATAATGAGAGGCTTAGAAAGCTCAATCTGTTCAATATGTTTGCATAAGGATTCAGATGTAATTTGATCAGAGTCCACAAATAGGTGCATGAAAATGAGTTTTCTAGTATTTGATGGCCTAAAACCATTAAAGAATTACAATAAGGTCTAGGAAGCTTGAAGCTGAAGGAAAACAAATTCAGACTTATAAATAAGGTGCCTATATTTTAACAGTAAGGATACCTAACCTTTGGAAAACATGATTTAGGTTGTTATGACTTTTTGAATCTTTACAAAGACATCTAGTTTTGATTTAATAGCTGGAGATTCCTTGGCCCATAATGGAAGTGTGGTCATGCTAATTTAGTTACAGTCCCTTTTGGCCTTGATAGTTTTCTACTTTGTTAAAATTCTGAAATATAAAACCAGTCACCCCAAAAAGCAAAAGAAAGAAAACAACATTAACCTCTATTTTCAGTTTGCCACATAAAATGTGTGTATCTTTATGTCCTCTACTTAGGAGGAAAAGGACTTACAGAATGACATCTGCTCTCCCTCCTGCTTTGATAATCTTCACATGATGACATTTTAATCATAACTGTTGGAAAGTCATCTTATTTTTATAGCACAACGAAGTTTGTTAGTCAAGAGTATTTGAGCTTGAATTAATTCCTTGTCAGTCTGTTTTCAAAAGAGCATTGCTTTCTTCGTGCTGTGAGAGCAGCAAAAATAAAACAGCATTCATAAAGGTATCAGAAGCCACTTAAAAAGGCAAAACGTTCCACTTCTGTTGTATGAGCGAACCCAGTTGTAGACTATACAAGGAAGTTGTTTTGGAGCTAAGTTTTATGAAGACAGACAGAAATTCACTGAGAAGTACTGACAGAGAACAGCAATGCTGCTGTTTTTATCAGCTGTACAAAGCGTCGGAGTAGATGGGCCAGTGCTTGGAGAGACTCTGTTGAGGATCTCTAGGGGCTTTTAAATTAAAGTTACATTCTATGCTTTATACTTACTATTTGATGTAAAAAAGGAAAAACAGTATCTTAAAATATCTCATTCTGACTTTCTTCTTCTGTCTTCCTGTGCCATATCACATCACCTGTGTGTTATAAGAACAATTCAGAACTTACCATCAATTGAGGAAAAAGAATCATAAAGATTCCTTGACATTATGAAAAAAGTACAAGTTGGAAGATTGAATTAAATGTGACCTTTTAAAAGAAATCTTAACTTAGATGGGTGAATTAAAGAGGGATGAGCAGCCTTTGGCAGATGGATGCTTAGATTTGCATCTAGTACACTTTTAATATCAAAATTGTTTAACACTTTCTTTTGAGAGAAATATATTGACAGTGCCACTAGCAAAAAGCTGAAACTGATGCAATGTCATGAATCTGATAAAAAACCTTGAGGATCTAAGAACAGGAAATCAGCGGTGTCTTACAGAATTGTGTAAGGGCAGCACAGCATTCTTAGCTGATCAGTAACAATTATGCTTAGGTTTTGCTTGACACCTGATTCAAGAACTTAAAAAAAATAAATTATAGACTCTAACTGGAAAAGCCTTCTTTTGCTTTCTAAGTAATGAACTCTAGGAATTCTGTGATTTATTTATCTGGGCTCTTTTTGGCCCAGAATACTCATGATCATTTATTTGAACATACATGGGGTTTAGAAACCCCTAATTTTAGAAATGGTGTGAGGTTAAACATAATAGTATACCATTACATTATTTCATTCTGTGAGGGCAACATCTGAAGCAGAAAGTACAAAGTTCATCTGGATTTGTCAGTTAGAGCAGATGTCCGGATGAATGCTGAATCATTTCAGTCTTTGAACAGGAGACTTAGAAAGCATAATGTTTTGAGTTCCACTGGAAAGAGCTATAAGAAAGAAATTGATTTTAATGCTGAAGATATGTAAGTGAGCTCTTCTGTATAATTTGCATTATATAACCTTATTTTAAAACTGTAATACTGTTGCTATTCCCTTCACAGAGGTTTTTATGTGTCATGTTCAATCATGCCAAATTGGTGTTGGTCACAGTGATCCACTAGAGGATAGACTATGTGTTCCCTTTTAAAATGCCTTTTAGAAAAAAGTTTAGAGGCGATTTACAGCAGGACTAAGGCATCGTGTTAACTTAGCATGTGGATTGATCTGAAGTATATTCTCAGTGGAGATGGTGTAAAAATAATTGGCATATTGGTATCATAGAATCACAGAATAGTTCGGGTTGGAAGGGACCTTAAGATCATCCAGTTCCCACCCCCCTGCCATAAGCAGGGACACCTCACACTAAACCATGGCACCCAAGGCTTCATCCAACCTGGCCTTGAACACTGCCAGGGATGGAGCACTCACAACCTCCCTGGGCAACCCATTCCAGCATCTCACCACCCTAACATACTTCTTAGATAAGCTTTTTTTGTGAGAAAAGACAATTTCTTCAAACAAACCTGAACCCAAACATAGGCTTTTCTGTAGCATTTTCTGCTGCTCTTAAATTAAAAAATGCTTGTTCATCACAGAGCATCATTTTATAAAAATTACTTATTAAACAGAAGTGCAGGACTTCCATACTACTGTTTAGGCAGTCAGTCCTCATTTGCTGGGACTTAGAGTTCAAATCTACTGTAAAAAAACCCCAGTGTTAAAAAGACATAAAATTAGTATCAGCTTAAAAGAAGTTAAAATTAAATGTGGGCAACATTTAAATTGTTATTTTGTCAAACTAGATGTGAGTTTGAGGTCATTGAATACATTATTACTGGTAAATAAGTGGTTTGTACGTAGGCTGCACTCATGACAGAATCCAATAAGGCAATATTGTAGGACTGAGAATATGGAGAATCAGGCAAATGATAATGAGATATAAAGCACACTCTTCTAACTATAAAATTGTTAGCGTTATAAGGAGGGAAAATAGTAATTGTTGTTATATCCAGTAATAGTGACGTGACTGAAGACTTACAATAAACAGACCAGGAGGATAGTAATGCGTTTTCATTTGATTGCATTAGTAAATAGAAACTTCAGGAATTCCTGTCCTTCTAGGCATTTGGAAAACAAGGAAAGATGACTGCGAATTGCTCTTGTGGGTGACTATAAATGCCCAAAGACATTTTTTACAAGTTAGATTGGAACAGAAATTCATGAGAATTGGGAAATGAGAGAAAAAGTCCTGAGGAAGAAAAAGGAACATTACTGCCTTAGGTATAAGAAAAAGGGATGAGACACAATTAAATTAGAAGTTTTCTTAAAACAGAGACATTCTGAAGATGAGTAAGAGTCAGACCCAATAGTTTTTTATTTGTTTGCACAGAAGTACTCACTCCTAGAAAATTACAAAGACAAATCTTAGCTGTACAGAGTGGTTCAGGTTTTGATGTGGGTAGGAGCAACTTAAGTTGGCTTCAGTGCACAGACTGACAAATCAGAAAGTAGCTTTATATTTTAAGTGTTAGCACAAGCAGCACTTGAAAAGAAAATCTGTTTATTATTTGGTTGATCTGTACTTCTGAACTGATTCGGAACCATAAGTATTTTTTAATGACTACTTATTTACCATGTATTGGAAATGTCACAATAAATGTACCTGGTTTTCCTTAGTGCATACTAATTTAGAATATCATAATAAATAATAGCATATTTTTAATACATGTATTAAGTGCATCAAAAAACCTACACCATGGAACACTGAAAAGAAATGCTTTCCAAATATTTCAAAATCTATATAAATAGAGCTGACAGATAATCAGAAGGAAGATGGAGCCCTAAAGAAATTAAACACATCACCCAATATTTCAGCACAGGTTAGTGACGGAGTCAGAGGTGAGACCCACATTACCAGAGAGGTTAGTCAAATGACCAGAATTTACTGGCCTATAAGGACATCATGAAAGGATATCATGAAACTTCAGTAAGCAATTCAAAGGAAAACTGGTGATGAAGAGCAGTTTATTATTTTAGAATCATAGAATATTAATAGTAAAAATGTTTTGTTTCCTTTGGTAATAAGTATAATCTTGGATTCCATTAATGGGGTTTTCTGTACCTTCCCTTCTGACGCCCCTTTCCCCTTCCCCCCCCCCCCATATTTTAGGCAATGTATCGAGTGTAGGGTCTTAACTGTTCTAGAAAAACTCTCAAATCTCAACATTTTACACATACATGGTTGGTGTAGCATTTAATTTACTTTTTAATTGGAAAAACTTTTGTAATGACAAATTTAAATGTAGATTGAAGTTCATTCTCTAGCCAAATTTATTAACATACAGTAGAAATTAATAAAGCATTAAAGCTAATTGTTACTCAAATACCACAATTTATTTTTACTCTCACAGGGAGAACAAACTCATAAAACCAGATATGGACTTGGATAAAAGAATACATCCGAGTAGGCTTTTGAAATTGCTTTTATGTAGTCTCCTAAACTGTATAAGTAACTTATCATTACTTGATAACACTGTGACTAACATGCAGTATAATTTACAAAGTTATGTTTTCATTCTTCAGCTAGTCAGTATGTATCCATGTGGATACAAGTGTGGTTTTAGTGTATTTCAATGAGGAGTAAGTAAGGATGAATAGAAATCCTGTTCTGGGATATAACCACTATTTCTTAGTAGTAACTTCACAAGGAGGAAGATCCCTATAACAAAGAATTTTGAAAGAGAAGACACAGATGTAGTATTAGTTAAAAATTTTAAGGATCCCTAAAATCAAATATCTCTAAAATGAGATTATTTTATTCAGAAGTTAGAAACACTCTCATGTAAGGATTCCTTTTCCAAATTCACATCTGCTCACCTTGCTAAATAACTTATTGCTACTTCTAATGAGTTAGATTTTCATTGTGATTTATCAGGTTTTAATTTTGGTCCAAATTATGCCAAAGAAAGCAGCAGCAGATGCTGTTCTTGTTGGGTAACAGTATAGACCATTTATACCCTGAAATGTCTCATTTATCAGTGAAATTGAAATGATGTATATAACTTAGGTTACTTTGTGAGGTATTTAAGCAGCAGAGTTTTACCTCACTGCTCATAGACCGAGAAGCTGTTTTTCAGAATAGGGAACTGTGGAAATATTGCCCTGTTAATGAATTGCAGCAGAAATAGATGAATATGATAATCATTGCTGAATGGTGAAAAGAAAGTCTTTTTTGACAGTTGATGTCCAGCCACTAACTCTTTTATGAAATGGTACAACTGGAGATCATATTTAAGCTGGTTGAATCATGGATATTTAATGGCACTCTTATGGATATTTAATGACATTTCCTAAATGATGCAGTCTTTTTAGAGGAAAGATATGTGAAAATGCTCTGTTGAAACAGTTGTGGATATGGTACGTAAGATACATAGAAATCGTTTGTTTCTGATGGTTGGCTTATCAGAAATTACGTATATACAAATAGAATATAATACATGTGAAATATTGAACAATTGCTCTAGGAGGAGAAAAAGGTATTTCAGATAGAGTAACATTTTAGCAGACAAGTCAAATGCATACTTCTGACTCAAGAAAAATGTTTGTATGCTGGTACTTTTTTCTCTCAGCTGTATCATTTGGCCTAAGAAAAGACTTCCTTCTTATAAATATTTTATTTTCTAAAATATCCTCAGATGATCACAATTGTAATAGTGGTAGTATTACTATAATAAGTATATATAAATAGTATAAGAAAATCCCCTCAAAATCCAAGACGTCCGTTATTGCCATATTACATTTAACTTCTAATAATTTCAAGATAATGTAAATTACAGAAACACATAAACCCCTAAGTTTCATCAACCATGTCCTTAGTCTTTCAGTGTAAGTAATGCTTTCAGCTTGGCGCTGGAAGCAGTGGCAGAACACAGGATGACTTGCCAGTCTGCTGGCCCACCTCATTGTCGTAATAAGCACTGTGTGATGAAAGTTTACAGAATCTGTTTGGTCTCAGGTTGTTTGTTTAGTTGAGATGCTTCTGTAGGACTGGTTTCAGTTTAAAATCAGTTGAACCAACCTGTAGAGGGCTAGGTTCTGTGGTATTCCTATGCCATGGATTGTTTTGTGCAGCATTTTACAGGATCAGTTAATTTGTTTATAAAATATGTGGAGTGAAGAGACCCCACTCAGTAGGAGCTATGAAATTACAGAGTTTATAATGTAAGTCTGTTGAAAAATTGAGGTTGAAATAGCCATGCCATAGTTCCCAACCAAACCCATATTCCTATAAGCCACAGAGCATTTGGAAAGGATGGGAATGCAAGAAGGTGTGCAGGATTGAGGGAAGAGAAGCTGGACTTGCTTTGCTTTTAGCGCTAGATATTGTTCTGTATGTTCCCTATGTAGAAGTTAATAAAAGTGAGACTTAGGAAACCTGAACCTCATCTGTGTTGTTAATAAAAAACCTTTTTGAAATAAAAAATCATGGAAGTAATGTCAGGATCAGTAAGCAGTTTTCTTTCCCCCTATTTTGAGAAGAGGAAGTATTCACAAGTTATTTTGCCATAGTGATTCTAAGTGGACTTTCAGCTGTTTATGTGCAAACCTTTTCAATCTCTTATATCATTTTCTTTGGCCAGTTTTGGTTTTGCTATATATGCCTGTGCTTTCCAGGGAAATAGTTGGCAGGCAGAAACAGGAAATTAAAAAGGCTGCTTTTACAAAACTCCATTCACGAAAACTCTAAAAATTACTTAAAAGCACTAGACTTCACAACCAGTTTTAGGGCATGTATTTTTGAGGTCCAAAACCTTTTCAGATAAATCTGTGAAGTGACTGTGAATTGCAGTATGTGTAAGTGTAAGAAAATAAGTGAAATAACCCTGCAGTGTAATACTACCAATATACTAGAGGCTAAGTGGTAACTAGTGGTTTTATTTCACTGTTTTCTTGAAAATACAGACTGCAGTCAAATAGAGAAAAAGAAGATGAATTCAAGGCCCCTAAAAGAACACAAGACAAACATCCTAAAATAATAGAAGCAGAATTCAAAAATCCTTCCCCTTTTGCTTTTCAGATTTCTTGCTGAGCACTCTCAGTAATGACATTGAAAGTGATTAATAGTGCTAAGTTTTAGGATAAGCCTTCCAGTATCTGAAGGGGGCTTATAAGGATGCTGCGGAGGGGCTCTTCATTAGGGACTGTAGTGACAGGACAAGGGGTAACGGGTTCAAACTTAAACAGGAGAGGTTTAGATTGGATACAAGGAAGAAATTCTTTCCTGTGAGGGTGGTAAGGCTCTGGAATGGGTTGGCCAGGGAGGTTGTGAGTGCTCCATCCCTGGCAGTGTTGAAGGCCAGGTTGGATGAAGCCTTGGGTGCCATGGTTTAGTGTGAGGTGTCCCTGTTTATGGCAGGGGGGTTGGAACTGGATGATCTCAAGGTCCTTTCCAACCCGAACTATTCTATGATTCTATGTAATTGTTGTGTACAACTGTGTTTCCTTAGCTACAGCTTTGAGAGACACAGTTTCACAAATATTCATAATACGCTGAACAGCCTGAGTATAGGCAGTAATACATGCAAAACAATGAACTTTTGACATTTGATGTATTTTAAAACTATTTCTCCTGTTACTTCCATGCAACTGTTCTTCTAAAAGGGGAATTTTTATCAATAAGGAAGAAATAAATCATACCTAAAATAACTGTTTGGTATTCTGATAGCTGAATTTTGCATAAACAGCAAAAAGCTGCTGTAAATTAAACAGCTCCTGCTGATCCACTTCCTTTTAAAACACAGTAATGGGGGCATTAGTTAACATTAAGGCAAACACAATTATCTGCTGACTACACTGTACTAAAAATAGCAGTAATAATACTTTGGCTTCTTCCATCATTGCAGGTAAATAAAATTAGTTCATGTAAATATGTTGGACAGCAGTAAAATAGTTCTTACTGATTTCCTATATGCNTTGTGTGGGACAGTGTCAAATGCCTTGCACAAGTCCAGATAAATGACATCAGTTGCTCTTCCCTTATCCACGAGTGCCATGGCCCCATTGTAGAAGGCAACCAAGTTTGTCAGGCATCATTTGTCCTCAGTGAAGCCATGTTGGCTGTCACCAATCACCCTCTTACTGTTCTTGTGCCTTAGCGTAGTTTCCAGGAGGATCTGCTTCAGGATCCTGCCAGGCACCAAGGTGAGACAGAGTGACGTGTGTCTTCCTTGTTTCCCTTTTTAAAAATGGGGCTTGTATTTCCCCTTTTCCAGTCAGCAGGAGCTTCCCTGCACTGCCATGAGTTCTCAAATATGACATATACTGATCTGGCAACTACATCCAGTTCCCTCGGAACCTGTGAATGCATCTCATCAGGGCCCATAGTCAGAGCCAGGAGTTCACGAAGTCCTACAGGGTATCAGTATGGTTAACTTTATAAGAACAAAGCCTTCAAATAGTAGCAGTTTTACCAGACTCTGAAATAGGTAGGAAGGGACCATGAAAATCTTGCCTCACACAGCGATTTGCTGGCTATCTTGTGGCAAAGTGCTTACAAGAGTTGTCAATCTTTACACGTTTCTCTTTTGCAAAGAGACAAGGGTTCCAAACGTGCTGACCTTTACATGATGACAGGAGGCTGGGAGCAGGGATTTCCAAAATTTAACACATTTAATGTGCTCCTTCAAGTTGAAGGTGACATTTTAACAATGAGCGAGAAAGTAAGTGCTTTGTAAAAGGAATGCGTGTACTGAGGGAGCACATTGGAAACAGATGTTTGGATATGTTCCATTCATTATATGGGTTTTGTTTTGGTTTTCGTTGCTGAGCACAGTGTAAGTCTGTCACCTATAAACACCTCTCAAAGTCTGTACTCTTTTGAAGAATGGGAACAGAATTTTCTAATCTATGTAAAAATCTTCCAAACAAGAGCTCCAGTAGACTGTGAACCTATTTGAAAACAATATAATAATATTTCAAATTGCTGTATCATAAAGTATTCAACAAAGATTAACAGTGAAGTATATGAAATCACAGCTCTCACTAGAAATGTTACTTATATATATAAATGTATAAATATGTACAGGACTAATATGTGCATTATAAAGCATACACAAAAGGATGAGATAAAGAAAGGCACACAAAAAGATTAGTTATGTTATTTGTTAACTGTATGTTATTATGTATTAAAATAATATTAATAGTAACAAAGAACTGACCTGCCCATCTATAAAGGCATTAATTTGAAAAGCAGGCCGAAACTTTATATTGTTCTTTAATGCGACTTAATAAATCAATTGCAACAGCTGTAGTAATAATTAAACCAGCAATGAGTACATTTATGTCATAAATACTCAGTATATCATAATTTATTTTGTTTGTCAAAAACATGTGGTTTCTCATTGGTTTTGAAATGTTTTTGGCAGTATTAGGGGATCAAGCAGGTGATAATGATGCTGAAGAGAAGAGTGAGACATCTCATAAAACGTGTTGTAAAATGTACATATCTAATGTTCTGATTTAAACGGATGATAAGGATGGTGTTAGGTTCGTTGGTTTTAATTGCCATATCCATGTTTTTTTGCTGTCAGCACCTTTTAGACTTTGAGGTCTTCAGGTGCTTTGCACAAGCAACTGCAAAAAAAACCAAACCACCCAATTCTTTATGCCAGAATAGACTTTTTTTGTCAAAGCATGTCTAGAAGTCTGTAATAATGTGGTTTAAGATAAGATAAAGGCAACTGTATTTGTACACATTATTGTAGTTTTGCATTTTTTTTTATATTTCTATTTTTGCATGTGTTTTCTAAATTTTTTATATGCTCTTCTGTGTGTGCTGCATTTTAAAATAGCTATTTCAGGTGTACCACTGTAGAACTGTGATGCACCAGGGGAGCATCTTTGAGGCAGAAGCAAGCAATATTAAGCCTAAAACTTGGCTAGTGTTTTTTGATGTGCTAGAAGTAGTTCAGGGTTGTTTGGTCACACATGAATGTGATTTAACAAGTGATATGTAAAATATTTTGTGTTGTTATGCCCAAAGCAAAACTCAGCCAATCCTTAAGCTGTATGTCTCAACACAATTAAATTTGTTAGAATTTCTTTAAAATGTTAACAAAACATTTTTCTGGTGTCTAATAATCGATCTCCACCAAGTTGTTAGAAAAATAAATCCTTAAGTCACTATTTTATTGCAAGGAATGTGAAAAAAAACAGCCAAAGTAATGCACGGTCATTGCTCTCAGCATGGACCTCCAAAGGAGCTGCTCCAGTACAAGTGATTGCTATTAGCAGTAAGAGTTTACCATATACAGCTAAATAGAAATGATCTGCTGCAGGTTAGTATGCTTCAAGACTCCAGAGTTTGTCAAGTTTCTTATGCAAAATGGTGAGCTCTAGCCATATTCAAAACTTGAATGAAAGGTTTTTGTGTCTACACTGTTTGATGGGATGGTTCATTTCTTTTTCTTTTTTAGTGATTTTTGATTTTTTTTGTATTTGTACTAGTTATTTATTTTGACTATTTTTCATTTTTGGAATCAGATCAATGGCTTCACACTCATAATCAGGTGGGCAGCTTTTCAAAACAAGATACTGAGACCCATGTTTTCTTAAAAATCAGGTTACAGGTTTTGTCATGGATGCCAGGGTGTACAACACATGCTTGGAGGTTTCATCCCACATACAGGAGATTAATTTTTGGACAAAAGCTGCCTAAGTACTTTTTGTTGTTTTAGAGGAATGATAGTCTGACGATTCCGTTAACTTTACTAGTCACTACTGTTAGTAGTGTTTCCAGATGTCATAATACTAGTTTGTACAAGTGATACCATTTTTTAATTTATTAATTTACCAATCTGGACTTCCTGGGACATATATTTAAATATACATATATTCAAACACAATGAAATATATAACATTATAAAAATATGGAATAATTATTAAATGCAATATTGAAAAGAACTTCTAAAGTGCTAGTAGATACCCAGTTGTTATGCTGTAAAAATTGGTTCTCCTTTTGTAAATTTACCTGTAACTGCAACTGTACTTTTGTCATAGTTAAAAGCCTTCTTCCTGCCTGAAGTGATAGATTTTTAACCATTTTCTTGGAGCATCTGTTATCTTCATGTTTAAAAAGCTATATTCCTTCTCAGTGTTGCAATTCAACAGGTATTCATTCATGAACNCTTTTGTCATAGTTAAAAGCCTTCTTCCTGCCTGAAGTGATAGATTTTTAACCATTTTCTTGGAGCATCTGTTATCTTCATGTTTAAAAAGCTATATTCCTTCTCAGTGTTGCAATTCAACAGGTATTCATTCATGAACAATGATCTCCAGTTGCATCACGAATTGGCATTGCTACTGTTACCTTTGCTTCAGGCCCTGTTTTCTGTGTGCCAATGCAGGTTTACATGCTAAAAAAAGAAGCCTCATCAGGAAACTGATGGCTGAAATATTTTTAATGCCTGGTTGGTTCCTTGACATAGTTCACTGCATAGCTATATGACCGTTTAGATTGGTAGGAAGGTGCAGATGATGTTGGAGCAGAAACAAACAGTGGAGGAACAGGGGGTAAAGGGAAAACTGTAGTGAGACATCACTTTATGCAGGCATGAGTTCTTATAAAACAGAGGATTTTGTCCATTCTC
>NDXB01011805.1:9047-25870 GCA_002631895.1 Agapornis roseicollis
TTTTTTTTTTTTTTTTTTGCTTGTTTTGATAGGTTTTTTTGTTTGTTTGTTTGTTTGTTTGTTTGCAAATGGCTCTGTAAAAGGAGATCAGCCAAACTGGGTTAGTCAGAATTTTGAAGCCAAATACCCCTGGAAGTGCATCACTTCAGTTTCATTTAGTAGCTCTTTGGATTTATATTACTGTATAAAATATTGACACCGATAGGATGTTGGTTTAGATGCCTGTTGCCAACAGAATTCGGGTCCATGCCTAAATTAATCCTAACCCTGCATTTGTAGCTTTGAGTCAGTCTAGGTGGCTTTTGTAATTAGACCCTCCCAGGTAGAATGAATCTGGAGCTTTGGCTCCTTAGTTAGCAGCTGTGCCCCCAGCTGGGTGTGTTTATTAGAAATGAAAAAGACTCTTCAAATTTCCATTCTCGGCATGACCATGTTTGGCTTCGGTCTTCATTTCTAGATGTCACTGAAGATAAACATTAAAGGCAGTCTGACTGCTACCTCATAAAGATTTGGCTTACATAATGTGTCATAATGATATATTTCTAATCAGGCTATTTAGCACTATCAAAGAATCTTTCAAAAAATGAATCATGACTTGTCATTTGAATATAAATGTAACCTAACTCAGACAAGTCTTTGTACAACGAGCCTATGCAGTATTACAACTGAATATGAAATATTTGCCTAAAGCATGCAGGTTATAAAAAAACAATGGAGCATTGTTGACCCATAGTGAGAGTATTTCACTGCTCATTTGAAGAAAAAATGATTTGTATTTCAACCTCATTATAAAAACTGGAAAGTATGCTCTATGGCATTATTCACAGCAGTGCACAACATTTTATTGTCTCACACCCAATTTGGAAGGTTTAAGTGAGATTTAAGGAGTACACAGGCCCAATACTGGTTCTTAAAATGGGAGGATTTCATCATTAATAGCTATAGATCAGATATAAACCTCTATAAAAAGAAGACACAGAAAAATGGCATTTAAAATCAGTTTTCCCTACAGTCTCTATAGAGTATATTTTTGTAGAGCTGGAGGTTTTTGTTTCAGGTGATATTTTTACTTGTTCAAAAAATTATTCCTTACAAGTCTCCCTTCTATTTAATTCTCTAACAGGCAATCTTTCGCTCTCTACCTCCTAGCACTTTCATTGCTTTTTTACATGATTCATTGAGCTTTTTGTTTCACATATTTCATCCAAGTGTAACAAATCCCCTCAAGCCAGCATTGGTCTAGAAAAGGCTGAGGATGGTGAAGCAAGCTATTTCATATCAGGGTTAAAGTCTTTAAATTATTATTCCACATTATAATAACTATGAATTTGTCTGCTTAGGTGTTTGGTTTTTTATTTTTTCTTTTTAAAACAGAGTTCTAGTTGTGATACAATCTAGATTCCCCAGGCAAAATCATGTCAGATTAAATGAGAGTTTTACAGCTGATTTCAGGAAAGCTAGGTTTTCACTCAATTACTTTTCTTTTTAAGTCTCTAAGAGATAAATTTCTCTTCTGCTGTCCTATTCTACTGCATTCTCCTTTTCTGTCTCCACATGGTTATTCTTATAGATCAGTGGAACACAGAGGTGCTTTCTTTGAAGGTGACTTCCACGCTATCAAAACCATGAAGGAAAACAGGTTTTATATTTAGCTAAGGGGGTGGTTTCAACCATTTTTCTTTAGCATCCCCTGCAAGGTTTACATAGTAAACTTCAATCTCACAGTATTAGTTCTGCTTTCCTTAGCCACCTTTTGGTGACCAATAGCTGTCACAGCACAAGCTGCCAACCACAGGTCTAAAATGTATTTGCAACATATACAATGAATAAATAAATAAAGTGCAAAAAAAGTCAGTTCAAAGATTTGAATGTTTTGTAGGTTTTAGGAATATGATCCTTCAATTTCCAGCAGATGGAAAAATGAGAAACACCTGTCATATTTCATGATTAATAATATGAAGTACACTTCATAAAGCTGAAACCAGTGTTAAGACAAGGTTTATTAGTCAAATCCAAAATTCATTTGCCATGTTCTTAATTCTGTGTTAATACTTTATTAGTACTTTATGTATAGGTGTTTATATAACATTTATTACCTGCTTGAATCCTTTAGTATGTTCAATAATTCTATTGAAATCTCTTTGTATTTCATAGTACCTCAACCCATTGGATTTTAATTACCAGTTCCTGAAACACTTTGGTCAGATGTTTAATAGCAGAAGCCTGTTTCACCTCTATTTTTAACTTTCAATCTCAGGTTTATGCTTGATATCCTCCGCACTTACTTCTCATATTTGTGGGGTTTGTCACTCTCAGCAGTATTTGTGCTAAAAGTGTTTTGAAACTTACTATGTAGAAAATAGTGACTGTATTTTATTTCCACATATATACTACCTGCTTCATTTCTTCCAATTGATTCTCTCAAATCTATGTCGAGGTTAAGAAAATCTCCCATTACTCCTACAGCTCTCTTGACCTTTCCATATACCTTTTCATTTGCTCAGTCATTTCACACTTGAGATGATTTTGGAGAAGGCAAAATATAGCATATTCCTGTAACTAGTTTATTCTCCAAGACCAATTAAAATTCAACGCTGAGTGACATTGCAGCCTTAGGAATGACCAGGTTGCCAGTGGTCTTCACTCAAGGAGCAAGGAAATTGATGCCCATGCAAACACCTGCAGTTGGAAAGCATGAAGAAAGAAATCCTTTGACTCCCATCTGCCTTTTCTCATAGCACGGAGTGGACCAGCTGGAAGGAAAACCCAAATGTCTCTCCATTTTGAATTTGCTGGCTAATTTAAGCTGCTATTACACTTTGTCTCTCCACCAAGTACTTTGCCCCAGAGCAAAAAGGGATGAAGCAGCCTCATTCCTAAGGGCTGTGTTTGTTAGGAAAGTGAAGGCTTCCCATTTCAGACTTCCTATTTCACATTTCTGTTGACTTCATCTAATCTATGTCTTTTATTGTTAATAGCCCAG
Source organism: Agapornis roseicollis (assembly GCA_002631895.1). Taxonomy (NCBI): domain Eukaryota; kingdom Metazoa; phylum Chordata; class Aves; order Psittaciformes; family Psittacidae; genus Agapornis; species Agapornis roseicollis. The sequence goes on from NDXB01011805.1 coordinate 12,031, forward strand.
TTAATGCAATCTTTGAGCTGGATTTAAGTTATGCCCATAATATCCTACTTCAAAGGACCAGGTCTCTCATTCTGCCTTCCTACTTTGTTAGATTTCTTTACATTTTACATAGGCATTTTAATAGCCTTTTATTATGTAACTTACATTACTGTATATTAATGTCTATAAATTCCCCATTCATCTTTTATACAGCACATTCCAATCACAAAACCAAAACCAAACATTTTTCTGTTAGCATTTACTCTATCTTTTTGTTTACATCTTCTCCATCTACATGTTAGAGAGGCCACATTCAGAAAGATTTGGGTGTGCTTGCATAGGTTCAACTGACTACAAAATACTACCTTATTGATCATAATATGTTCTTCTAACAGAAAAATACCAAAAAACTCCTGCATTACTGATGCACCCAGATAATTTCCAGGAGTCTTTCCTCCCCAATTCAATATATTAAATCAGAGGTGGTCAGCAGGAATCAAAGGAGTAATTGACAGTAGGCAGGACCAGGACAGTTGGGTGTGTTAATATCTTAAGTATATATATATATATATATATATATAAAAATACAGTTGTCTATTTCGATAGAAAAACCTTGTAACAGTGAAGTGGTTATGTAGAAGTCAAGTCATGCATTTTACATTTTACATCACATACTTTAATGAAAAGAATATATATATAAATATATATGCCAGATACTATATTCCTTACAAAAAGGAAGTCTGTCAATCACAATACAGAACAGCTATAAGCTATTAATATGACAGTAAGAGAAAATAGCCTAGTAGAGTGTTTTCACCCGAAATATGCCTTTTGTGGTGTTACATGTTCATTTGTCTGTTATTTTCTATTTTCCCTCACAGCTGTAAAAATCCTGACTTTTTATTTTTGTTGTTGTTATTGTTATTATCTTCTCAGACATGGAAAGCAGCTGTCTCTAAATCCTTTTGGCCAGCAACCACAAAAAATGTTACTTCTTTTTCCTTTATGGCTTTTATTAATACTATTTTAAGAGTGACAACAATTTGGTTGGCTGCAAAATCAAATGCACATTGCTATTTGCACTTACTACTGACTTTCACATTTACGTGTGTTAATTTACTATGCTATTCTTTGTAATCTTTTCACTTTCATAATTTTGCTTTTAAAGCTATCATTAATTTATCATTATAATACCTTTTGCAGCTTTCTTTTGTGAATGCAGCCTCATGCATGACAAAGAAATTCTATCTTTATAATCTGATTTGGTTATTCAATGCAATATCAGGAAGAAAATGCCATGTACTCAGAGAAAGAAGAAAAAACATAGAGAAGTTACAAATATCATATTTCACTGATATTTTTTCTCTTGCTGAATGAACTGAGTAGACATTGATCTCTACAGCATTATGAATTATTACTTTATGCTCTATATAAATATTGTTTCATAGTAAGGAAATATCAGCATAACTGACACAGAAGCAAAGACTTACTATAATCTCTGATCCTGCATTGCATGTGAATATTTTTACATTGATCAGTACTCTCACCATAACCAACAGGGCTCTTCAAAAGCTGCAAAAGTGTTTATATGTCCAGTGCCAATATGGTATTGAAGCACCTACCTCCTGTTTAGGCATTTCACTCACATTAATTTCAGTGAATCAGGACTAGCTCTTGTATATTCTGTTATAGATCTGACCATGTTTTTTAGAATCAGAGCCATGCCCAATATTTTCTTTTTCTTTTTCACATAGTCAACAGAAATGTTGATGTACAATACAATATAGCAAGTTAGGACATTACCAGAAACATCACATTTCTTGGTTTTGCACATTTAAAAAATCAAGCATAATCTTATACTGAGAAATTATTGTGTATTATATTTTCTCCCTTAATGAAGAAGGAAAAGATCGTTACGATCATCCATTCCAATATTAGATAACTTACAACAAACAGGAAAAATCTATACTGAGTTTAGTGGAGCCATAATTTGTACTACTGTAGGGAGTTCCTGAAATAAACACTGCTGCATTAATTTCTGTGTGCTAGACTGTAGATATATACCCACTCATACATTAAGTACCTACTTACCAAAACTCCTGAATACCACAAACACAAGCTGAAGCCAAAAGGAGCTATGATTATGTAGACTTTACAGGAAAAGCAAAATCTTTATTGACAGAACACTTACAGTCATACTGTAGCTGCTCCAGCAGAAGAATGCACTAATACCTATGTTCTATCAGTACCTGAGGTTCCTGGATTTGATCCAATTTAGGTTCATAAAGAAGTTGCAGAGAGAGAATGTGAGATTCCCTGCTCTGGTGACAGCAAAAAGGTGCATAATGACATACAATCTGGTGCTATCACAAGTGTTCATACTATATATTTTAATATTCAGGAATATTAAGTATTCCTGAATATTAAACCTGAATTTTAATATTCAGGTGTTAGGGAAATATAACCTAACCACTATAACAAAACAATATGGTGCCAGATATATATGCTTGTCTTGTCAAGCTGTTCATTTAGCAGAATCTGGAAAACTGCTGCTTGAGAATAAAAAGAAATGTGCAGCTGAGCAGAACATCAATACACAGTACTTCTATGCAGATCACTTCACATTGATCAACATTTAAAAGATTTTTTTTTAAAGGATAAATAAATGAAGAAGATAAAAAATAGTACATTCAAATGCTAAATACAGCCTACACTAAGAAAAAGTGAGAAAAATGTCATTGCCATACTGGAGACTCACTTGCATAACTGTTCAGTCTATTAGGCCTAATTAACAGAATGCTAACAGATTCTTACTATGGGGGTGTTTATATGCAGAACATGCTAAATGGAGAGTTTATCAAACTTAAGTTAGAACTTAGTTAGATTTAGGTTAGTGCAAATTTACATAGAAGACACATCAGCCTTAAAAAGGACCTAATGAGCCTAAGTACTTTAGAAATGCTAATTCTAAGCACCAATTTTAATGATGAAAAAGAAATTGTACATTCTTAATGGAACAAATTCAATAACATATGATATCAAATTATTCTCCTGTATGTTTGGATAAAACAATATAATTGCAATATTCTAATGAAGCTAGACTGGCTTGTAATTCCTGGTGTTGTTCTTTGTTTTGCTTTTGCTCTTGTATTATAGCATAATGTAGGAAATACTCCAAACAGCTATAGTATGAATGAACGGGCTTTATTTTAACTTTCATAAATGACTCTGGACCCAAAGAACTTATCAGATAAAGCTAATGCAGCTGTTGCCATAAATAACTCAAACAAAACATTTCAGCTAGAGTATGATGGAGCTGACTTCATGTGGTAACCTCTGTAAATATTGTCAGAAAATGTATTCGTTACCTATTAGCAGCAGAAACTTCCAGTCTTTGGGTAACAAAACCTGCTAAATTCTTTTTTACTAATGTGACTGACAAAACTTCTTACCAAACCTTTATTTTCCCTGAGAATAGATAATCTTTGAAACCTTAATAACTACTTGCTATGTTTCAAATGAAACTTAGAGCTATGTATTTCTATGGACTGTGAAAAGTTCCTACATTCTCAGAATCAAGTGTGCAGACTAATTTCTTCTGCTCTTAGTCCCAGAGGTGCAAATAAATAATCTATAATATTAATGTAAATGTATGCAATGGTGTTAAGGTCTTGAATGTACACATTCCCACAGTACTAACTTTACACATATGAGTGCTTTTGTTTAACTCTGAGAATTAATTGCATAAATAAATACATTTCTAAATCTTTGTAGGACAGAGTTCAAATCATTTTGGAACAAAGCAATGTTACATAAAAATACCTTTAAAGTTTAAAAAATATTAATGTTGGGACTAGAAGGAAAGTATGATATGGAGAACAGCTAATAAGGAACAAATGTAACGTATATATTGAGGTGATGACTGTTAGGTGGATGGAAAATTGACAAGCTCAGAGTCTTTAGAAAAGATATTTCTTTGGAAAGATGCTTTGCTGTCATCAGAGAATAAGATGTAAGGGAACTAGTATGATCTAAGAATTCTTAATAGGAAAATATTAATGACTGGGAAAGTGACAGAAATGACAACCAAAAGGAGTGAATCAGGAAAGTGGCCAAGACTTCTAGGGCTTACTGAGCCAGAGTACAGCAGTGTTAGAAATATGATTCTGCTGGCAGTTTGTCACATTCTTGTCTAGAATTTTAATGTCATTTCTTGGGCTGATGACTTTTTGAAAGACAACATAATCATCTTAAATGCTTATTAGGTGATTTCTGTAATTATTGCAGACCCGCTCATAGTAATCAGCTGGAACTTTTTCTGCATGATGAACTACTCTTCCTGCCTGATCCTGCAATTCAGGACAAAGGAACAATTCCCTTTGACTCCACTGGGATTTTGCCAGAAAAATCTTCACCCTACCAGTTCACCTAATTTATTAACTTGCTGGGATTACGGAATTTTCATAGTTCTCTAAGAACTTCCAATTAAGTGTCTGATTTCAGTGTTTGCTCTTCTCCTACACATTATCCCCTACTTTGTTATTAATATTCTGTAGGCAAATAAGACGTATTTTACAATTCAGTTTGAAAAGTGGCTTTGTATCCTTCCTTTTGTGCTATCCAATGATATTAAAAAATAAGACTGTAATTGCAGGAATCACCTTGGTTTGTATTAGCAAACACTTTTTCTTTTCTTATATTGCTGAAGTGTTTCTTTAAAACAAGTCTCTGGTGAAGAAAACTTTCACTTCCACCTCTCTCCTTGTCAGAAATTCTAAATGTTTTATTTAACAGTTTTTACCAAATACAATACCACAAGACGTCACTGAAACATTTTTAAAATATAATAAAGAAACCTTTTGCTGGGTGTATCAGTTCAAAACCTGACGGAGCAATAAGCCAAGTAAATGTATTATTCCTGATAATCTAATTTCCATTCCAGAACTGGACAGTCTCAGTAGCAGTAAATGTGTTTTATCTACAGGAGTTTTTCATAAGGATGCCATTGTTGATCTACATGATGTAGTCTGGATGATCTTCCTGACCCTCCTTTCTGTTGTTTCCCCCTCTCTCACCATGATCCTCTCCAATAAGCCTAGAATAATAGAATCATTGAATAGTTTGAGTTGGAAGGGACCTTCAAAGGTCATCTAGTCTAATCAACTCCCCCTGCAGTGAGCAGGGACATTTCCATTTAGATCAGGTTGCCCAGAACCATATCCAACCTGGCCTTGAACATCTCCAGGGATGGCACGTCTACACCTCCCTGGGCAACCTGTTCCAGTATTTTACCACCCTCATCATAAAGAAATTTTTCCTCAAGTCCAGCCTGGATCTCCCCTTGTCCTATCACAACAGGCCCTGCTAAAATGTCTCTCCCCATGTAGCCTGGTCACTGAATCACAGAATCACAGAATCCTAAGGGTTGGAAGGGACCTCGAAAGATCATCTAGTCCAACCCCCCTGTGAGAGCAGGGTAACCTAAATTACATCACATAGGAACTTATCCAGGTGGGCCTTGAATACCTCCAACGTAGGAGACTCCACAACCCCCCTGGGCAACCTGTTCCAGTGCTCTGTCACTCTCACAGTAAAGAAGTTTTTCCTGATGTTCACATGGAACCTCCTATGCTCCAGTTTACACCCATTGCCCCTTGTCCTATCACTGGACATCACTGAAAAGAACCTAGCTCCATCATCCTGACACTCACCCTTTACATATTTGTAAACATTGATGAGGTCACCCCTCAGTCTCCTCCAAGCTAAAGAGACCCAGCTCCTTCAGCCTCTCCTCATAAGGCAGATGTTCCACTCCCTTCATCATCTTTGTGGCTCTGTGCTGGACTCTTTCAAGCAATTCCCTGTCCTTCTTGAACTGAGGGGCCCAGAACTGGACACAGTATTCCAGATGCAGCCTCACTAAGGCAGAGTAGAGGGAGAGGAGAACCTCTCTTGGCCTACTAACCACAGCCTTTCTAATGCACCCTAGGATGCCATTGACACACTGACTAACTCCAAAGCAGAAAGAACTACAGGAAAGAGATTTTTGCAGAGAAACACGTCCTGCCTTGTCCCCCTCCAGGCTGCTTTCAAGGGGATGGTGTTGTTGCCTGTTTTCACCACTCTGTCTACCTAAGGGAATCTCCAAAAGAAATTCTCCCTTACATGAAGTCTTCAGACCTATCTCAAAACACTCCCACAGATAAGGAGATAAATCATGGCAGACTTTCACCTGCATTTTTTTACTCTGCTTTAAGCATCAGAAATCTTCACTTACCTAAACCTTAAGGATATTTACTTACGTACTTGCAGCTTTACTTATTTCCATTGTACTGGCCTTAGACTTCACTCAAACGGCACTGCAGGATGCTGTTGCACTATACATAATGTAAGTGTGTAGGAAGATGTTTCTTACCCCACAGAGCAGAAATACATTCTCTCTGCCTGTTCTCATAAAAAATTATTTTTGGAATTTATATGAGCTTTTTTCACCAACGCAAAGACATTGCTGGGCCTAGCATATACTTATTTACAGAGCAAACCATGAGCTGATCAAGTAATAGGCAGTATACAGAAGCTTAATACAGAAGTGACTGCAAGTATTTGGTATAGGGATTTTTCCAGTGCTTCAGGCACTGGCTGTTGAGCCTAGAAAGAATGAAGCACTGATTCTCCTTTCTTTCCCTGATAATACTGGGAATAAATTTCTTTTTTCCCCGAGTAAAATATTAACATTTATTTTATGCATGACTTCTATGCAACCTGTCAAACTCGGGCAATCCTGTGTGGTAAATGATCTCGCTCTAATATTTGTCAAGCTACATATCCTTACATTACATATCCTTACAAACACAAGTCTCTAGAGAGAAGGTTTAAGACATAGTTCTGTTGTGGTCAAAGGCTTCTGCACATGAGAAAGAAATGGAATTGTTCCCTCTCTAGTGGCACAGCACTGGGTATGGCAGTAGCCCACGATGATAATGTGGTGTTATGAGCCATGTAGTGCTCTGGCATGAGTTATCTTAGATATGGTTAAATTTCTATTCCATATTGCACAGAAGAGGGTGGACGTGAAATTAGCAAAAAACATCTCAAATGAGCCCTCAGGAAAAACAATATCCCCTGCAGGCAAGACCAAACCAATGAAAACTGTCTCCTTGTGTTTTAAGGATTTGAACCTGAAGAAATGCACGACAAAACGGTCAATAAAAAGTGATGCCCTGCTTTCTTGTTGCCTAGCAGACTGAGTAGTTTTTCTAACCTTAAGAGCATTTCAGATGAAATAACCAAGGAAAGAGAAAGAATGTTACGTACTTACTTACAGTCGTCCCCTTTTTCAAAACTATTAATCAGTTCCAGTAAATAGGCAAGAAGGGGCACTGCAGAAATCCTTCCTGCACATTTGTTCTCTGCTACAAGCCCTTTCACTCCCACATAATTCTTATGTTTGAACAAAACATATCTAGTTTCTAGGAGTCTTTGCACAGTCTTCCCAGCGCTCCCCGCCCGATGGGTGGGTGGTGGATGTGCTTCCCTTAGCACTAGCCATGTAAAAGCTAGGAGTTCTCTCTCAACATAGATTTAGGGATTGTTTATGGTGAATGGAGGGAGGAAGGTAGGACCAGAGGCTGATTCATCCCACCTTGAAAAAGGTATGTCAGATAGGTAGGATGAGGTGCTGTCAAGACATCTGTGTTACTGCTTTAAAAGTGATAAGTCTACACAAGTATTTTAAAGAATGTGACTAAGCTTTGGATGACTGGTTTTCTTGATCACCTAGCACTAGTGAGAAGGAAAAAGCTGCAGTTCTATCTGCCTGCAAACTGATGGCTTTTACCCCCAGGCCTGAAGTGACCCTTGTTTAAATGAAACAAAACTAAAGCATTCCCATGCATGAACCACCCAGCAGAGTCATCTGGCGCTGGTAGCCAGAGAAACGTACTCAGATTTAGGTCTCACTTTTTGTTGGCATGAGCAATTGCACACCTCTCATCTGATACATGTGCACAAGTCAGTGCTCTGATACATTCCAGCAGCACAGCCTGAAAGTACAAGCACCAGAAATTTGGAGGTAGGTTAGTTGTGACTCTGCCTAAAAACAATACAAATTTTTTAAAACTTACTGCTTAAACAGAGTATGAATTCAGTTGCTTTACGGCCAAGAATCCATATGCTAATGTGTTCCAAATCAAAGTCTATGTCTGGCATCTGGATCCTAATGGCAGCTTTCTCTGCTCTGAATCACCCCAATTCCATCGTCAAACTAGAGTGCACATTAAGCTTCTCTCAAAATCAAGATCCCAGTGTGCTGTGCCCCAGCAAAGCAGTAGGACATCAAATGCAGCATTTGTGTCCCACCAGGGCAAGAGGGTACCATAAGCATAGCTAACACGGTTTTCTTTTGTGTCCTCAATTAACCCCTCCCCCCCTCCCTTTCTCTCATGGTAAAGGTATGCTAATATAGGGAAGATGGTGAAAAATGCCATCATGTGTGCCTAGCAGAACAGTACTTTTGGAAGGACGATCATCATTCTTCATTCTAGCACCCTGCAAGTGCCAACCGGAGTGACAGTATAAGGGAGGCAGACGGATCTGGGGGAGGCTGGGAGGTTTTCAGGGGGAAAACAAATAAAAAACCCAAAGCGAACCAAAAAAGCCACCCAGCCGAGGCGGGGGGAGGAGCCGGGGTAGGGGCTTGGCTCTTCCCTGGGCCGGGCCTGGCAGCGCTTCTCCAAACGGCAGCCGGCTCTGGCGGCCGCTCGGCCGTGATCCCAGCGCGGTTGCGGGTCTCCGCAAACCCACCGCCGGGCGGAGCGCGGTAGGGGCAGGGGCAGAGCTCGGGGCGGGGCCGGTCGCTCCAGCCCACAGCGCAGCTCCCCCCGTCCCGCCGCCGGGGCAGCGAGGGGACGCAGGGGGGCAGGTGAGGGCTGGCGCCGCGCCGAGCGGCCGTTCCGGAGGGCGGCGGGGGCAGCAGCTCCGTCCAGGCGCTTCCGGGCTCGGCGGTGGAAGGAGGAGAAGGAGGAGGGGAGGGAGGAGAGGGGTGGGGTGGGTAGAGGGGAGGGAGGGAGGCCGGCTTTTTTAGGAGGGAGACCCTCCTTCGCGGCCGCCCGCTCGCAGCCATGGCTTTGAAGGAGGCGGGCGGCAGCATCCTGCCCATCAGCGACATGGTGTCGGGGCCGTCGGGCTCTCCGTTCCCCGAGGTGGTGGAGCTGAACGTGGGGGGCCAGGTGTATGTGACGAGGCACTCCACGCTGCTCAGCGTCCCGGACAGCACGCTAGCCACCATGTTCTCCCCGTGCCGGGGCGGCCCGGCAGCAACCCGCCAGCTGCCCAGGGACAGCCGGGCGCGCTTCTTCATCGACCGCGACGGCTTCCTCTTCAGGTACGTGCTGGATTACCTGCGGGACAAGCAGCTGGCGCTGCCCGAGCACTTCCCCGAGAAGGAGCGGCTCCTGCGGGAGGCCGAGTACTTCCAGCTGGGCGACCTGGTGAAACTGCTGTCGCCCAAGGTCACCAAGCAGAGCTCGCTCAACGACGAGGGCTGCCAGAGCGACCTGGAGGACAGCAACTCACAGGGCAGCAGCGACCGGCTGCAGCGGGCGGCGCTGGACAAGCGCTCAGGCTTCCTCACCGTGGGCTACCGCGGCTCCTACACCACGGTGCGGGACAACCAGGCGGATGCCAAGTTCCGCCGCGTCGCCCGCATCATGGTGTGCGGCAGGATCGCCCTGGCCAAGGAGGTCTTCGGCGAGACCCTTAACGAGAGCCGCGACCCCGACCGCCCCCCGGAGAAGTACACCTCCCGCTTCTACCTCAAATTCACCTACCTAGAGCAAGCCTTTGACCGGCTCTCCGAGGCGGGCTTCCACATGGTGGCTTGTAACTCCACCGGTACCGCCGCATTCATCAACCAGTACAGGGACGACAAGATCTGGAGCAGCTACACCGAGTACATCTTCTTTAGTAAGTGCCGCCCGCGCCCCGGCCCCCGGGGGGGTGCACTCTGCTGTGCAGTTAAAAGTGCACCCGCACCCCTGCACTCCGACCTTACTGTCCTAAAGCAACATGTAGCCCAAGAGGAACTGGGGCTGCCCCCTCTCCACCCTCATTCGGTGCTGCCACCGCCACAGTTCACATTTTATTCCATACGTTAGGGAGCGGGAGGGACAGGGCTGCCTAGTGCCCCGTCCGGAGCGCGGCGGGGGACCAGCTTCTCCCGCCCATTGAAGCAGCGGGAGCTGCGCCCATCTTTTGGTACCGAGTGTGCCGAGGGAAGAACCGTCCCCCTGCACCACCTGGCCCGTGTCGGGGTGTCCGGGGGGGGGACGTCTCGCCAGTGCCGTGTCGGGGGCTGCGGCAGCGGGGGGTCCCATTCCTGTGGTCGGGTGCAGTGCTGGCCCCGCGGCGGAGGGTTGCGGCGCTCCCACCCAGCGAGGCGGTGCGGAGATTGGAACGGCGGAGCCCCGAGCGGGGAAGGGTTTTAATATTTTATGGCTGCTTTTACTTCCCGAGTGAGCGCAGTGCGCCTGGGCACGGTCTCCGTGAGGGAAGGGGCAGCCAGGACACGGCCAACATCCCGAGGAGCAAGAAACAGTGTGGTTCCAACGTGGGGGGGGAGATGGAGGGGAGAGAGGAAGGGGAGGAACGGGACGACGACACAATGGAAAAAATAAAATAACCCACTCCGTGGCCGATACACAGCTCCTAAGCAACTTAGCTAGATGTCTGTGGGTTAGTCTTTCAGACCATCTGCAAATAGGAAAATCAAGCAATAACGAATGAGTTTAAATCTGGCAAAGTATGTAGTGCTGTGTAGGGCACTAGCTGGGCAGTGGTTTCGAATAATTAAACCGCAGCCGGATGGAGAACACAAGCACCTATCTGAGATTTCCCTTTGAAAGGCACAGGCAGGCTTAAACGTAACGTATGTTTTTGAGAGCCAACTGAGACTATGGAAGAGTGAGGTGTTCTCCATTCGCGTCTTTCTTCTGCCTCTGTGTGGTCTCACGCTCCCTGAGCGCAGGACGGATGCTCTGGTGGAGCATTCGCCTGCCGCTGTGGTGAGGTGGGAGATGCAGCCTCTAACTAATTTCATCAGCAGGGCAGCTAAACAGAAGCAACCTGTTTAGTGTCTAAAACTGAACCTAAGCATGGTATTTAATGAAGGATGGAAATGTGAAAGAGTTTCTAGTTGGGGGAGAAATTAATTAAATAATTTATGCTACTGTATATGGTGTGGGTGGTGACCAGCCTTTGCTGAGCAGACTTAAGCACTTAACAACCAATCTTCACACTATATTACATGAGTTTTGAAGATTAGTTGCATAACTTATTGTCAATCATATTTCATTAGGATATGTAGAAATTGAATTGTAGAGGAGCTTTACAATGTACAGGGTGGACTTTTATCAAGTGTTTTACATGATTATTAAATCTCCCTCCTGAGAAAAATAGTCATAATGATTTTCTAAATAGCAGAAGTTCCTTGTTGTTCTTATCAAGACTGTGAACACTTGGTTCTATTTGCTCATATATAGATATGTAGGTGCATAATTATTTGTGTGCATTTGCGATGCTCATAATGTTTTAGGTTATATTTTGCATGTGGTTGCTTTATAGAACAGTGCTGTAATTCATATCAGTCTTCCAAATTAATCCCTGGTGTAATAACACTGATTTGTGTGGAATAATGCCAGGGATGAATTTGATGCTTTACATCGCGATTTTTGTTTTGATTTTCAGTCTTCCAAGTTACAATGTTATGATAAGCAGAACAGTTATTACTTAAATTGATACACTTAACCTATTTTTTTAATGTTTTTTGGGTGTGTATGTTTTTTTTTTTTTTTTTTTTCTGAGTGCAAAAATGGCTGAGATAAAAGTAGGCTGAAAAGATGGGGAGCATATTTTAATTTTGACTGCTCATTATGTGTTTAGCAGTCTTTTATAACAATTTTATACATGTTCCTATGAGTAGACATATTTTTCTAAAATATAGCAATATGGAGACAAATCACCAAAATAAGAGAAACAAGCAAAACACAATGCCTGAAGTAATGCAAACTAATGCTTTAGTTTTGTTTGTTTGTTTTTAAACTAAGTGTCCAATTGATGATGACTATTGATAAAATAGAACATTATTATTAAATGCCCTGGATGCATTGGGTGCTTGCTGTTGCTTTGCCTGACTGCTGCACAAAATTTCATCAAAGGGAGAGCAGACCTTGGAAGCCTGCACCAGGGGTGAGAAGAGTGGTCAGGGTTACTGGCTGCAGGCTCTCCAACAGCATTAGCCTGGACCATATTCTTTCCTTGCTCATAAACAAACCTTAATATACAAAGAAGAGCAGTCACTTTTCAATTTGTCCCTTGCTACATGTCCCCATGGACCCCAAGTTTGTTTGGGAGGTTGCTGATTTCAAGAGCTCTCATGGGGAATGTCTAACTCTGGACTGCACTTTACAGAGAAAAGTATCAAGACAAAAAAACTTCAGGGAGCTTACTCTGGTTTTGGCCAGCACCGAGACTTAATTTGGTGATAACAGAGAAGAAACATAGTGTTATGTTCTACTGGAAAAGCTCTAGCTGTGTTTGCATTTGTTACTCACAGCATGAGCATCTGCAACCAGCAAATGTGTTAGTTGTTAGTCTGTACCTCTATAGCAATTACACAAACTTCTCTTTCACCCTTTCTCCTCAGGATTTGTGTTCAACTCTGTAGCAAAGTGTTTGGAAAAATACATTAGGATATATATGTTCTGCCCATTTCCTTAGGTCCTGAGTAGCTGACTATGTTTCTCAGAGCTACTAAGGCATACTTGGTGGCCAAAGGTTTAATTTGTGGTTTGTAGAACAGATTTCAGGTTGAGATTTGTTTCTAGTATCTCTCAGACTTCAGGAGGTATTTCGAGTTGAAATGGTGATACATCACTTTTTTTTTTTTTTAAAGAAATTATATTATTAAACCTTCAGGCAGATTAAATCCATCTTGGATACTACATATATATTTAATTACTCTATGAGTTCCTTAATATCTAGGGATGGATTAGTTGTTGCAGATTAATTCTGATTGAAGAACCAGAAGTCGTTTGAAACTGCTTACCAGGAAATAATGCTTCAGCCTTTGGCAACATGTCCTGACAAGTACAGAGACAGACTTTCCTCTTACTATGCATAATTCCTACAGAAAACACTAGGTTCTTTGCCCTCAGTGGTGTGCAGGCTATCATGTATACAGTGACAGCTTCATTTGTCTACACAATTACTACATGGCCAGAATTCAACCTGCACCTAGTATTGGTGGATTAGTTCTTAAAAGTGCTCACAGACCTGTTCCATGTGTCCATTATAAACCCTGTCTTTTAATAGTTAATAAAAAGAGTAAATTCTTATGTGGTAGTGAAAAGGGTCTACTGAGTATACCATAAGCTTTTCCTCATCCCCTCCCCCCTTCCCCCCCCCACTCCCAGCTTGGCTCCATGATACTGAAGCTGTCACTTTAATATACATGAGGATGATTTGGGTCAGTTAACATGACATGTAATGCATATGCAGTTTGGGAAAGAGGCTTAAACTCTTTTGCTGCTTAGTTTCAAGCTGCCATAGAGGACCACTGATTAATTACCTATTGGTGCACTGTAGGTGAATGCCTTCATGAAAGTTGCTGTCTAGCTGGAGACAGGAGACCAGGAGGCAGGGGATCTTGCTTCACAAGGCTGCAGGCAACATAACATACCTTCTGTTACCTGGTCCTCTTTGTGAGGAAAACACGTAATTTACGGTTTTAAGCTTGTTTGTTTGTGTTTATGTTTTTTTTTTTTTTTTTTTGTGTTTTACTCTTTCTCTTGTGTTCTGTTTTTTA
>NDXB01011805.1:25943-63540 GCA_002631895.1 Agapornis roseicollis
TTTTTTTTTTTTTTTTTTTGAGGTTCACTCTCTCTCTTGAGTACTGTTGTGTAATGTAGCGTTGCCTGTGCATGTTATTACTATTTTTTTCTTCTGTAGAATCTAATTGGTCTTAATGGATTTTGCATTTAACATCTGCTATGCAATCTGACTTATGGGTGTTGAGAGCATTGTGCTCAGCTGGAAGCTCTCTGTGCTGAACTGACATGTTTATTGTAAGAAAAATGCAGTAATATTTCATGCAAAAAATTTTGACATGCGCTCTATTTTGACATTCCTGTATCACACGTGACAATATCTTTTTCCGCGTCTCTTGCTTCAGTTATTAACAGGTGACATTTGCATGAATTTATGGTGCTTATTTTCCACTTGAAGTCACAGCAGTCTGAGATTATATGGGTTGCTGTGGAAGTTGTCATAACCAAGTGATAATAATTCTGTAATCAGTTGGGAATAAGCAGTTGGAAGCAATTAACTTTTAGGAAACAATACAGAATTTTGAAGAAAACAAAACCCCCAAACCTGCAAAACGACAGCACCAAGCCCTCTAAAAACCTCACCCACAACAAAGCCTGGCTGACAGTTGAAACATGGGGAACAAATATGTTTGCAAAATAGTTTCTCTGTGAATGCTAAATTCAGCTCATCATTCCTGAGGAAAGTGAGGGGTTGGTGGGTCAGCAGATAAACTGCTCTTCTGAGGGCAGAGTGGTATGAAAGCCACCCTGCATGTGGTTTCTGTGACCATGCCACGTTGCTCTCCATCCATCATGTTGTAGTGCAAGCTGACATGAAGGATTAAATCAGGATCACAAACATGACATAGGAAACTTTCAGATTTCTGACAGTCTCAGGATCTAGGAATGTTATTTCTGATAGGACTATTGAGCAAAGCCCTTTAAAGAGAGACTGTGTAGGCAGTTCTGGTCCCATGACTTTGGAAAACTGGCATAAAAATTCAGGATTTTCTGCTTTGTGATTCCAGATGAACTTCAATAAAGTTTAAAAATAAATAAATAATAAACTACTCTTTATCTTGTATTTTTTTCCAAAATACATGTCCATGAATGTAAAGGGATGAATCAAAGTGCACAGTCATAAATTACTAATATGAGAATATCTCTCTTATGCCACCACTTGACATAACATATGCTAATCTAGACTACTGAAACTGGTGTTCTCATTTTAGTCATAATTTCAACCAAGAAACTTCATTTGAGAATGATTTTAATATGTGATATTAAAAAGAAATTTCAACAAATTCATCCTTTTAATAAATAAATAAGGAAAACAACCTGCATTCCTCTACAGTGAAAAACTGTGCCAGGAACCTTTGGATTTTTCCTACGCTTCAGCAGAAATATACAAGACTCAATGCAAAGATCTGTGATCAGATTTTAATCATTATATCCGATTCCTGGTCTTATTACAATAAAATATTTTTTTTCAGTATAGAGCCACTTTGATATTTGGATCTGAGGATTGGAACTGTTGTGCAGTATTTTAAAAGTAAAATTAGAGATTAACTGAGAAAATCAACTATCCTGGATGTTGCCAGGATCAATACTAGATAAGGAATAAGCACCTTGATACAAGCAGCTGATATTTATGATGTTGGGAAATGGAAACACGCTGGGTTTTGATATTATCCTGGTCTTGCACTTCTTGTGGATTACATAGGAACAATGATGGTGTTGAAGAAGCTGACTTTGCTGGATCTGTAATATTTTGCAGGAAAACTGCTTCTTGGTGTCAGGTCACTTCATACATTTTCGAGGATTTATGACAGTAGTTGTAAGGAAATGTTTACTTTTCCACAGTAGTATGAACAGATCATATTTTATTTTGTTCTTTATTGTCAACATGAACTTCTAGTTATCTGCTGTTCAAGTGCAGAATTTATGTGTGGAAAAGTTTTCTGTATAATATTGTGCCAGGCACATGATTTAAAATTAAAACATTACTGCTAATAAAATACATTTTTCAATATACTTGATTTTTCAACATGATATGGCTGGTATTTCACTGCCTTTTTTTTTTTTTTTTTTTTCAGCAAATACCCAATTTGTTACTTTGTGATGAGANCCTTCACAGCCAATCTCAGAACATCAATTTTAAAGATCCCATTGAGCTGTTAGTTTCTTTCAGGTTTGCCATTTTTTTTTTAATACTTTTTTTCATTTTTTTTTTTTTTTTTTTTCTTTGCAGCAAATACCCCATTTGTTACTCTGTGATGAGAATTTGTGTGGCAAACAAAAATTCAGTAAGCATTACACCAAGAGGGAGTTCATAGATTCTCACATTTCTGCCACAGTTCCACATTTAAACCTAGGTCTCCAGAAAGGAAAACTGCTCAGGCAGGTCTTGCAGATGTCAGAAGTAGTATGCTATAGGTATGAGAAGTGACAGAAAGAAACGCTCTCTACTTGGTCCAGATGAGCATCAGTATGGCCTGAACAAAGTGACCAGAAATAACTGGTCATGTTTGAGTGTGTTACCAGTTTAAGGGCAAAATCTTTGGGCACAGAAAGTAAGTGTGTAAGGTGGTGTGCAGCCATCTTATGCTTCTGGGATCCTGGGATACTCGAGACTTGTGTGGTACCCAGTATAGCTCAGAAACAGCTTAGCATTGCCCTCCATTGTCTCAGCAACTAGGCAAATCCTGGGTGTCACTGCAGGAGAAAGCAGTAGCACAGCACAGATTTTCCATCTCCAGTTTTAGATTACTTTATTGCCAGAGTCATGCAGGAGGTCTGCACAGAGTTAAGTTGGCCAAGGTTATGTCTGCAGGGCTTTTCCATGATGTGGACTGGTTATTTAGTTCGTGCTTATTTCATATGTTTCATATGGTTTGGGTTGGAAAGGACCTTAAGCATCACCTAGTTCAACTACCCTTCCCCTGCCAAGGACCAGGACACCTTCCATTAGACCATATTGCTCAAAGCCCTGTTGACTTGGTGTAACTGTTGAAAAAAGCAGGACTCACTATACCAGCTAACATCCTAAACTGGGATGTTTCTTTTATATCCATTTCATTTCTGCCTATAAGATCCTTATTTCTTAAGGCAGGTAGAATACTAATGACACTCAAATCATGGCTCTTTTATAAACTGAGCCACTGATAGTCCAGTGGAAAATCCTTAAAAAAAAAATGACCAGGCAAATTTCATTTTGCTTTAGCAAATTAAATGCTTCATGATGGATTTCCCAGGGAGGCTGCTTACTCCAACTTGATAAAACTGCATGTTTTTTTTGAGAAAAGATAATTTATACTCTAGTTAAAACTGTTAGCAGAAAAAATTGCTATGTCTAAAATTAAGTTAGCATTCCCAACAGAGTTTAAGTATTATATGATTTTTATTTTTATTCAGGATTATTCAGTTTATTTATTTATTTAGGACCTGAATGAAATTAATTGTATAAGCAGTGACTAACAGTGTGTGAAGTTTGCACTCATGTCCCATTCACATCTGTAAGATAGACCTTCACTGAGACTGAAGCAGCAAATGTCTTGGTGTAGTCTTTCATGCAAAAGTGAGATTGAAACTACATAAGTGGTTATTTGCTTTCATAACTGTTTCTAGTACAAATAATCTTGGCAGTGGTAAGCAGTGATGCTTTTAAATTTTCATGGCACTTTTAGAAACTAATGACATTCCATTTTGGTTGCGTTTTAGCAAATTGTGGTAACAAAACTTGTCATATTTCTTACATTTTGACAATTTGGCTTCAGAAGACATTTAAATTAAAGAATGCATCTTACTGCAAGGTGTCACACTATTTATATCATCACATCTAAATATTGTGAGGACTTCGCCACACATGTAAAAATCAGTGGTATTAACGAGTTTTATGTTTCTAGCAACAAGATGAATGCAGTACTTTAAAAATGTTTATGCAAATATTACTTCTTCTCTATGGTATGGCTTCTATTTTGATACTGTCTTCCCCAAAGTTGCTCAAAAAAGGATTTAAAGGTAGGGAACAGTGTGTTTACCCATTCTTAGCCCTGTGGGGTCTGCATGGCTGTAAGCTGTGTCAGTAGAATCATAGAATCATAGAACAGTTAGGGTTGGAAGGGACCTTAAGATCATCTAGTTCCAACCCCCCTGCCATAAGCAGGGCCACCTCACCCTAAACCATGTCACCCAGTGCTTCATCCAACCTGGCCTTGAACACTGCCAGGAATGGAACACTCACAAGCTCCTTGGGCAGCCCATTCCAGCATCTCACCACCCTAACAGGAAAGAATTTCTTCCTTCTATCCAATCTAAACCTCTCCTGTTCAAGTTTGAACCCGTTACCCCTTGTTCTGTCACTACAGTCCCTAATGAAGAGTCCCTCCCCAGCATCCCTATAGGCCCCCTTCAGATACTGGAAGGCTGCTCTGAGGTCTCCACGCAGCCTTCTCTTCCCCACACTGAACAGCCCCAACTCTCTCAGCCTGTCTTTGTATGGGAAATGCTCCAGTCCCCTGATCAGCTTTGTGGTTGCTTTCAGTTACAGGTGGTGCACCAATTCCTTCATCAATGCTTTGCAGATGAGAGTAGTAGGGTCAGAATTCAATTGTTCCCTTTCTCATTGCACCCCATATGCCTGACCCCTATGATGGGACTTTGAGCAAAGCTCCAAGCAAAGGAGGCGTTACTGCCTCTGGGGCTGCCTCCACCTCTGGGCTGTGTGTGCCTCAGGTGTGCTTTGTACTGCTTGTGTCATGTACCCTTGCCTAACTTGTTTTCTGTTCCAGTGACATGCACTTAGCAAATAAAGAAAACTAGAGTGGCTTATAGAATAATATTAAAACAATACTTCTTTTGAAGGGAATACTACAACATTAAAAAAAAATTACAGTGACTCAGTCCCGATATAGCAACTCAATTACAAGTGCAAGTACACATGGTGGCGATAACTAATACATTGAAGTAGATACACTGCACATCTCTGTGGGGAGAAGGAGTAGGCTGAGAAACTGAAGAGAAATCAACACCATCATTAACTTTTATTAATAAAATCAAATATTCCAGGTATTCACTTAGCATATGTTCAGTTGTATTACACGTAATACATACAGGGATGTTCTCTTTGCATTAGAAGAAAGATATGATTTAGAAATTAAATCTGTCAGTATATTTTATTTTTTATATGAACAAACAACAATAACCTTCAGATGCATTTTTATATTTTCTCTTTCATCCTCACTGGGATTTACCATTTAGTACTATTAACAAATATTCCCAGAGAGAGATGAATTGGTGTTCAGGGACTTTTGTCACATTTTGTTGTAAACAGCCTTCTGCAAATTAAGTTAATAGTAAAGTTGTTTTATATTTTATTGAGTGTAGATGTTTAGAAGTTCTTGTAAGGATTACAACAATTTCTGTGTATTCCATGGAAGTTATTGAAAGTGTACTATGATTCCACATGCATTTTATCAGTGAATATTTTATATATGTCTCAGGTACCTATCAGGTACCTCTCTGTTTAATAATAGGAGGGAGAAAGGCCCAGGATTGCATTTATACATGATTATATATACTTTCATATGTTTCGTAACAGTTTAATTATCCTGGATTTTTTTTCTGTCTGTTACTCAAATCCCCATTAAAACCACTATTCCTGCAAAGCTGTGAAAGTAATGACAAATGTCTATTTTGTGTGTTCAGTATTCTCTAACACTTCTGGTTGTCAACCCAAGGTTGTTTAATTCTTATTGGAACTCACAAATACAAAATAATATGAAAATCAACTATGAAAGTGTTAGAAGACAGATAAGTCAGTAAAAGAGAGTGCCAACAATTTAATCGGTGTGATGTGTAGATGATGTAGTAGAGAAAGACTAAAACTAAACTAGTTTTTCCTAATAAACACGTTTTCTTTCCCTTTCTTCCCACAGTCACTCATTTATGGCCAGTTGCTTCTCAGTATTGCTCTTTTCAGACAGCTGTTAACTGTTTCTGTTGTTAGGGCCTATTGTGGGTTCTGAGCTGATCTGAAACAAGCAGAGGCATGGCTACTCTTGCTACACAGTTTTGTCACTTTCCAGTGTTTGGGAATATAAACATCACTCATATACAGCCTTATAAAAGTGTGATCAACATTGCTGAAGCTATGTGAACTTCAGGAAGAGAAACCAACACCAAAATAATTCAGCTGTTTATGATACAAGATAGAATGGGACTAATGTTCAAATCGGATTGTGCCTGGCCTCTCTTACTTCCACAATTTTGGCATTAAAACCCACACCTGCTTTTCTGAGTGGCATACCCATTCAAAGTACCAGTTCTTCGGAACAGAAACTATCAGCATCTGTATGGGTAGATAAGCTAAATTAGAGTTACATAAAAAAATATAAATAAGACCACTGTAATTTTCAGTCCTTCATGGAATTTTCACTTTCCCAGCAACCATAGACTTCAATTTTCTCTGTTAGCAGGCCCTGGCAAAGATGTGGATATTTACCTTTTTTTGTGTGTCATAGTCTGCAAACATAAATTTCTGATCTTCATGCCATTGGTTTGTCTTTGGGGATACATATGACTGTAATGTTAATACAATATACATACTAGAAATAAATGTAGTGTTTCTAAATGTTGTAGACAGAGATAAACAAAGTCTATGTGGCTTTGCTTCCCAAAAACCCATCTGGAGTAACAGATAGGATATCCTTTGGCTTCAAAATAATCCTGTAATTCTTTAGGACAGAAGGGACAAACTTTTCAGAAATATTTCAGTTACTGTGTGATAATTTTGAGCACTACTTTAGTTTCTGAAGTTCTATCTCATAACCTACTTTTTCCTATGACTTTTAGTTGCCTAGTAGTCCAGCCTCTAGTCATACCAACACCCACATTTTCATTCTTGTCCTTTATTTATTTTTCCACCTGCAGCTGAAGTAGTTTGGTGTCTAAATTGGTGGAATTATGCCCCTAAATAATTGCATCTGTGATGACATTTAATTACAGGAAGAAGAATGCGCTCACAGTAGAGATTATGTTAAATGCTCTCTGTCTAATCAGATCCCCAGTGACTGACTTCTGGCAGTGTTTTCTTCCTAAATCCCGTTGCTCTCCATGTGATGAATAAAAGCTATGCAGCTTACGCAAGTCCATGTCTTCAGAAGGTGGCTTTCCTTTTCTGATTTGTGGGTCTGATATGGCCTTAAGAGCAAGACTGAACATCGTTCACCCCTGCCAAAAACACGTGTGGACTTCATGGTGCTCTTTGTTGGCTTGTGGCTGGTCAGGACAGGGCTATAGGGATCTGGAGGCTGTCTTTGCTGTGGCCTTGGGGACTGCTTGTGGCCTTGGGGCCCTGGGAGGGGAATAGGGGGGCAGGATGGGGCCCTGGGCGGGGTTGAGAGAGACACTACTACAGCTTGGTAGTGTCCCCTTGGGGCCTGGTGCTGTGGTGGCCATGTCTGTTTTCTGCGAACACCTTTTCTCAAGTTCATGTAGTGATAGGACAAGGGGGAATGGCTTTAAACTAAGAGTAGATTTAGATTAGATACAAGGAAGAAGTTCATTACTGTGAGGGTGCTGAGGCACTGGAGTAGGTTGCCCAAGGAAGTGGCAAGTGCTCCATCCCTGGCAGTGTTCAAGGCCAGGTTGGATGGGGCTTTGAGCAACATGGTCTAGTGGAAGGGGGTTGGAACTGGATGAGATTTGAGGTCCCTTCCAACCCAAACCATTCTGTGATTTTGTGAAAAAAGTCAAGTGCTGCATCATCCAAGTGCCTGTGACCAGGTGCCGTCATCACGAGTCTGCTTCAGGGCCTCAAAATACTAGAACAATGATTCAGGATGGGGTTTACTACAATTTCACCAACTTTTTATATCATAAAATGCATAAGAAATAACGCCTTTAATTATGTCTATGCAGGAAAAGAAGGCAGCTCTTGGTCAAAGACACCACTAAAGCAAGAGTAGTATCTTACCTATACCCAGTGGCGTGGCACACTGTATTTCTACAACCATACTGCTGAAGCAGCAGAAATTTAATAGTAAACTTCAATTCAGTACGCTTAATCTAAATATTCTTTACATTTGTCTGCAAAATGTGGAATGAAAAAAGCACCTGTTTTAAGTAATAACTAAACTGAAGGAAAACATACTGAAAAAAATTAATTGCTTTTTAGAGTATGCAGAAATAATTTTATTTATATTTAATATTAATGATTTGACTGTATGCAAGCCATTCTATAGTGTCACACATAAGCATAAAATGTACAAAGGAGTTTGGGGGGTTGCTTGGCTGCACTTTTTGAAACAGTAAAAATGCTCTGAAGTTCAAGAAGATGCACTGGGTTTTTGAAACATATTTTAATACATGCTTCTGGAATCAGGCTTATCCTCTGCCAGTGAGGATACTAGAGTAGTGAGGCTATTAGAAAAAAATAGTTATCCTTTTTAATGAACCATGCAACAAATCACATTTGAGAATAATATGAGTCTAAAATTGACCTCCAAATCAATGCTAGCAATCTTGAATATATTTGCAGGAAATCCAGCCAAGTTCAGTGAAAATTTCCATCTGCAATTGTGAGTTGTGTGCAAGCGGCAGGGATAGACAAACTTAAATTTAGGCTGCTCATTTGGAAAATTTAGTTCTCACCACCTCTGTAACTGGCAATAAATTGTACTTGTTTCTTCTCTTCCTAACCCTGTGGTTATGTTAGAGGTTTAACAATACAGAAATTGACATTGCACCAAAGTTCACCTTCATTTCTAGCAGTGGTTATCTTGCAGGCATTAATTTGCTCAGTTTATAACAGTGAAAGTAACAGTGGTAAAAGCTATTTACTGTATTATCAAGCGGTTATATAGCAAGAGTATTGCAAGTTACTATATAATTACTGCTGCTTTGGAGAGGGTTGAAATAATTTCTATTCAAGAAGGTATGTGTGTTAGACTGTGGATCAGTAAATTAAAGCTATTAAATGTTACATGTGGTAGCTATATAAAACTCTCAGATTTCAAGCTTCTTAATAGGTTTATAAGTTCCTTGATAAAAGGAAAAACATTTTCCCCATTAAGACAGTCAATTGTTGGGACAGGCCATGCAATGATGCTGTGCATGTGCATCCTTGGAGGTTTTCAGGTCTTGTCTGAATCAAGCCCCAATAGCCTGGTCCATAACTGACCACACTGTTGAGCAGGAGATTGGACCAGAGAGCTAAGTTATACTGTGGTTCTCTTTTCTGATGTGGTTTAAGTTGGCACTGGCTGTTTGAAATCATGTCTCAGGAAAGGAAGAGTAAACTGCTTCCAGTAAATGAAGTAGGTGCTATACAGCTGTAAATTGTGATTATTCTAAAAATTGCAATCTTTAAAGCCTTAACTTTATGTTACTTTGTTTCTTACTTCTGTGTGTCCTACTTGTAGTCAGAATTGGAAGAAATGTTTCAGGAGGAAGTTACTTAGAGGACTTCCTCACACAAATTCAAAATCATAGAATGTTAAATAGGCCACAGTTAAGAAAGTATCTGAAACAAATGTTCAGAATGAATGTTGGATAGCAGTATGATTATTGATCATATGTTGCTTGAAGAAAGAAACCTCAAGAATTTAGCAAATCACCATTGCTTTAGTATCTAACCATTTTTATTGTCATTCTTTAGATGGATTCTGGTGTGATCTATCACAAAGGTGACAGACCACCTTGGATTTCTTTGGGGTTTTCTCCATTTTGATATTGTTGAGTTCATTTTATGTGATTATTTTTTTTTTTTTTTGGGGGGGGAAGGGGTTCAGCCTCCATTTTTTCCCTTACCATGGCTTGAATTAACTTACACAGCAACTGCAAAAATGCCAAATAGGAATTTTTAGGTAGCCTGGAAATATAAAAAAAGACATAAATCATAAAGCAAACATGAACAATGCTGAATTACTTTCCAGCAATACCTTGCTGAATGAATCCATAGCGTAATAGCAAGATAGTTAATTATTAGGATATTTAAACAATTTGGTTGTTTTTTTCCTTCTTGAAACTTTAATGTAAGAATGGAGAATGGGGCACTAATAACTAGGATTATACAAAAATGTTAAATGTTCCTCTTGCCTTTCCCACATTACTGAAAACATTGCTGAAGTGATGTGTCTGGAAAATTTTTTGCTGTTAAAAATTGCTTATGACAACAAACCAAACCAGAAATATTGCTGGCGTTGATTGACACCTAATAGATAAGTATACATGTATAGTCCTAGAGAAGAAGCATAATAAAAAGATCTTCAGACAGGTCTTATGTCAGTTGTAGGTTGTCAAAACTCTTGATGCCAATGAGATTATGTCAGTATTCCTGGTAATGTGTTTCCTTCTCTAAAGTTACCCTCCTGGGCAGGGAATGTGTTGTTAAGGTACAGAGTATTTTCATTGCATTCATGTTGATAGAGGGGATTGGGCAGATTGGTACTGATACCCTTGTTACTAGCTCACCTACATCCACTTAGAGAAGGTTTGGATGTCTTCTTGATAGTGTTAGCTACTTTGTGTCCACATTAAATATGATACAAAATTTATGTCACACTGTATTCAAAACTCTGTGGCTTGGCTGTATTTTGCTTCTGAGAGAGCAGTGAAGATGGGTTCCTTAGAGAGGGGAGGAAGGGATTCTGAGGAACAGCAGCCACAGGGTTTCAGCACATCCCTTTCCCCGCCTCCTGAGCATGTGTGGTGACCTAGAAGCAACGGATCATGGAGCATAGATCCCTGGGGATTTGCATGGGTGGCCTCAGACTACTTTCAGGTTCTTCTCTAGACTTTAAATGGTTTCTTAACTGCTTATGTCTTACATCATGAGCATATGCCTTATGTCATGAGCTACAAGCTTTTCTTCTAAACTTTGAGGACCAAATAATTGTTTTATAAAGTTAAAACCTGAAATTCACATCTGTGTATCAGGAGAGTAGTATTTACTTTGCTATGTTTTCATTATCTTTTCAGTGCCCTCTGTACACCTTCATTTGTAGACTACCATTGGAACTACCTTAGTAATTTGGCAACCCAGTATTCCCAGATATTTCTGAAATTTAATGTATTGTAATCTTCAATCTATGCATCATACATATGTCTGTATGTATTTACATTTATCTATATTTAGTAATCTGTTTAAAGAAAAGGCATTAGCTAGATTGTGACATTCTGGCTCAGTGTTGTAACTGAGTCATATTATGGTGGCTTGGGAGGAACTTAAACACAGTTCTTTATCAAAAGTATTTTTCCTTATAATGTTATTGACAGGCTTTAAATACTTGGCAAGATGCTTTATTTCCTTTCTTTTTTTTACAACATCCATGAAATAAATGGTTGTACCAATACAATTCAGAATATTGACATATTGTTTATAATTGTCATTATTCTGTACATTTAAAAATAAAGCTAAAGGAATACTTCAGTGATCCATGGCAGTATTAGAATGTTTAGAATGCTGAAATTGTTTGCAGTATGACTTGCAATACAAAATAATTCCTAATTTATTTTACACAAACTAACAACTGTTTGTTTCATCGTGGTTCAAAGTTTCTTGAAATATTTGCGTTCAGTTTAGTGATTTAATATGTGTGTGTAAAGACCCAGAGTATATACAGTTACCAAAATATAAATATTGATTTAGTAATCATTTTATGCTGTGCTAAATCCTACATCAAATACATAAGAATAATGTTATCAAGTATAAAATATTATACTAAAGTAACTCTGCTTTTTGTGTATTCTTCTTTCTGACTTCTGCTTTTTAAATAGGATTTTCCCTCCACGTATTTTTTTTGAAGATTGTGATGTTCCAAGCCTTAGTGGATAGGAAAGTAGTCTCACTGCCACATAAAGCTGTTTTCTCTTCTCTTTACTGTCTTGCTCTCCAGATTAGCAGCGTTTCTCCTGCATTGTTAGCAAGACAAAAATAACCAGATTCAGAATCTTGCTATATGCGCTTTGAGAGTCATTGATGCAGTTTGTGTATGATGATGAAGATGATGTGGAATATCTGCACCAGCCAAATAGTATATAACATTGTCTTCTTATGGTTCTGGAAAGATGTAGACTCTGTTGCTCCTTGAGAACTTAAAAGCCTCAATTAGCTCAGTAGTAATACAGAGATTGCAAGAAATTGTAGAAATACTAAATCATATAAAGATATTTATAATAACTGATTGTTGTGACAGCTGTGCAAGTTTTGTAAGATTACCGTGTTTATGCTCTGTTGGCTCATGTCATGTGTACTTCATCTGTACAAAGTTTGTCCAAGCAAAACAGAACAGATCCTTTGCATGTTCATTGAACAGTTGTAAGTAATTGCACAGGGCACAGCCAGTGGAAACTTGGGGCTATATGGACAGGAATGTTCTTGGAAGACAAGAGAAAATCTTCAGCTAGTGTAGATGCAGAAGCAAAACATAGAATTTCCTGATTTTCTGGTCAAGCACTGTTATGTTGCAATGCTTTCCAGATCATGTGTATTAGAGAGTAAAAATTTAAAATTGTAAATTTGCAACAAGGTATGTGGTAATTCAGAAAAATCTCTTTTCTAACAAATGATTACTGCCATTGTATGCTGTAGAACTGTATTTTTAGATTCACAAAGTTACTCCAAATGAAGCTGCAGGGACTAAGTGCTCTGCTGAGCCTGTCTGACACGACACAGTACAATCAGTACATTGAAGTCCATCAAGTCAGGGAGTATCCTATAAAAGGGAGAGCTTATGTGTGCTTTCATAAAGTAGGATGACTCGTGTTATGAATATGATGTGTAGGCATGTAAAATGTTTGGAAGCCGATAGAATTTAATCTGCCATGTTGCAAATACTTTTCTCCTCTTTCTTTGTTATATTGATTTTCTACGCTAGATGGCAGTGCCTTAGCACTAGTGCATGATAGGGGAATTGATTTAATTTGTCCGGGGGTGGTGGGGGAAAGAAAGCCTTCTGTTTCATGTTTTCTTTCACATACATGGCTCAAAGAATTGCAGATGGGAGACTGAATTATCATTAGCCACATATGGATGGGCAAAGGAAGATGCAAATTATTTCCCCTCTTCCTTTGTACAAATGAACCAGGCTTGAATTTGCCGTAGGTGAGATCAAATGGGGCTATCTCTCTGTGCTGTCCCCGAAGAACTGTGTTCATAGAAACTTAACATGAAACACTGTATTGAGTTAGAGCTGAGGGTGCATCCAGACTCTGAGCAGATTGCCTCACAGTTTTGAGCCATATGTTGTCTATACTGAGAAGTCAGTGAGAGAAAACACAGCTTCCTTCTCTTTCCAAGAAAACCAGGTGCTGGAGAGGTGGGGATGGAGAGCTGAGAACTGATGGGGTGTATCTGGGTATTGCTGTGTTAAAGCTAGAAGAAAGGGCATGTACATGCTGGGGTGCACTCCTGAATGGTATGTTATATGAAAGACTGGGAGTTTACTAGGTTGAAGTATTTTAGCTAACTGAAAAGTCTGTGGAGCTCTGATGGTGACCACTGAGGGGAGATCAGGATTAAAAACAAGTGGGCTCTGGAAGTGTAAATGTGGCACTTAGAGGTGAAAGCTAAAAGCTGGAAGCTTGGAATTGAAATTCAACCTAATTTCAAAATTAAGATACAGTGTTCAAAATTTATGGATGAGTTCCTTAAAACTGCAGGTTATTAAAACAAGCAAACAGAAAAACCCTTTGTCTTTTCTTTTTTTGTGTATCTGGTGTTCATATTTTCAATCTTGCGTTCACAGGCTTAAAAGAAATCCAGCACCTGATCCTGTTAAAGAAGGAATTTAAAATTGAAAAGTTCCTTTGAAAACAGGAATTTAAAACCCAGAAAATACCAGTAGGCTCTTCAGATACAGTTGCATAACATGATCAGGAGAAATTAAATAACATAAAAGACAAGTAACAGTAAAAAAAAAAAAGCCAGCCTGACATATTGCCTGACTGATTGTGTGAGAAACAGCTGAAAGGTATAAAAAAGCCTTAAGAAATAGATGTCAGGACGTGGAGAACCACAAAAGAAACAACTTTATGTAAAGTTCCTGAACAGTCTCTTCATCATGGATTTTGCTCAAAAAATATTGGAATTGTTTCAAGTTCCAGTCCAGTTTATACTTAACAGGACGTAAATTTGGTGCAGTACCTTTATCTTGCTCGCTGGCGTTAAACATTTTAAAATCAGGAAAGCTCTTGCCCAAGGTTGCAAAGAATACTTCCATGAATACATTTACTTAAAGAAAATTTAACTAAACTTAGTATCTCCTGGGACATGGCTGCATGCAGCTTCTGCCTTATTTAATCAGTTTTATTTTATTTTTTGCTACATCCCTACTGACTGAGCTGGATAAAAACAAATTGAAATACAGGAAAACAAATTTTCTCTCATTGTTTTTTACCGAATCTGCAGCAGTAGCTGAAATTTCATTAGTGATGCTGTGAGGCAGGCAGGCCAAAGGAATGTTTGCCTGTCTTCTACCACAACATTCACAAAAACTGAATCTTTTTGCAAAAATACCACTATTATTTGCTGTCATTTTTGCATGTCACAGAAAGTGATAGTCCTGCCAATAATTTATTACGTAATTCTGCCAGAGCAGAAGACACAGATGGCTTGCTATAAAAATGCAATGCAAATTATACTTGATAGTACCACTTAGACTATTCCTTATTAGTTAGAGGAAGCAGCAAATGGTGCTGAATTTGTTAGGAATTTGGTGCTAAAGAGTGAGCCTCATGCTTGGGGCAGTTATGTGGCAGGTAGAAGTTTCCAGTTCTTTAAATCAGGGAGAACAAGTGATTGAAGATAGACCTCCCACCCTTGAGATGAATTTTCTAATCACCAGGTTAGGTTGTCAAAAGAAATACCTGTTCATTTTACAAGAATGTTTTTTTTTTTTCTTTCTGAATTTTAATATAAATATCTTGAATTTGAATATAAATATCTTGCCTTGAAGGCTTTCATAAAACAGAAACTTGTTTTCCAATTAGGCTTCTTCACATCAGTAGGAAGTGTGACTCATAGTTGTTTGAGAAAAAAGAATGAGCATTTATATGAACAATCTTATGCAGAAATTTGAGCTTGGTGAGGTTTGTTGTTGAATTTGGAGGGCTTGTGTTAATGTTCAGTCTTGGTTGGGTTCTCTTTCATCTTGTGGTTAGATGATAAACTGGGATTTTCCCTTTGTATAGATATTTGGGAAGTCTGAGAAGAGGAAGTCATATGGAGAGTAAGTGAATTCCTACCAGAGTTTCAGTATTCCTGAGCACACAGTTTCACAGACTGCATGATGTACACTATTTGGAGATATAGAAGCCCTTTGGGTACCCCTGTGCTAGAGTTTTGTTATCACTAACTTTCAGAGACTCCTCTAAACAATCTGTGTAGTATACAGATCAAATTCCAGTTAAAAAAGAAGAAAGGTAAACTTTTAATGTAAGTACCAAAGAAACATGACATCTATATCTTAACAATAATTAGAACGTCTTATTGAAATCTGATTATCTCATCAGTAGTTCTGTAGCCATTTTCACTTTTTTTAACAGCCATGACCAACACTTCACAAAGCAATGGTAACCCTCCTCTTTTTGTTCATGCAAGCCAGGGGCAGCTAGCTTTAATAGAAGATGTTTATCTTGCTTGCATGGCAGTTCTTATTAGATCTGAGGAAAAAATGAATGACAGGATCCTTCAAACCACCTAACTGACTTGTCTTTACTCATATCCATGATTTAATTGTAAGCATTAGGTTTGCCTTCAAGAATCGGGCTTTGTAAGCATAAGGATTGTCCTTGTTTGTTAAACACACATAATTAGAACTTTATTTCCTCAAAAAGGCAATGTGCTCTTCCAGACTATTTACCTGAGTTTACTGTGGCTGTGCTTTTGAAAAATAAAAGCAGACAAAATGCCAAGGCTGTCCAGTTTGATAATCTGTCATTCATGAAGAAAACATTCAAGGTGTTGCTTATGGGTTTGTATTACTGCTTCTTCTCCCCAGTATTTTGTTTGCCTCATTCTGATGCTGAAATGTCTACTCCACCATAGTAACACAGAAGTTTCTACTCCTACTAAATTAATGTTAGCATTCCTCATTGCAGCTTTCCTACTGTCCAATCACTTATTAGTGAAGATACCCTTCTAACTCATTTGACCTGGGAAATGCATCCTAACATAAATTTCATAAATTCAGTTTTGAACAGCTTTTCTTGTCATAGTTACTCTTGCAAAATATTAATTAAGCACTCCTGTTTCCTCCTAATTTTTGTATTCCTTACTTGGATATATACAACTTTATTTCTCCTTTTGCCATCACAGAATCATAGAACGGTTTGGGTTGGAAGGGACCTTAAAGATCATCCAGTTCCAATCCCGCTGCCACATGCAGGGACACCTTCCACTAGATCAGGTTGCTCAAAGCCCCATCCAGCCTGGCCTTGAACACTGCCATGAATGGTGCATCAGCTTCTCTGGGGAATCTGTTCCAGTGCCTCAGCACCCTCACAGTAAAAAATTTCTTCCTTATATCTAATCTAAATCTACCCTCTTTCAGTTTAAAATCTCTTGTCCTGTCCCCACATACCCTTGTAAAATCTTTCTTGAGCTACCTCTTTAGGTACTGGAATGCTGCTGTTAGGTCTCCCTTGAGCCTTCTCTTCTCCAGGCTGAACAACCCCAGCTCTCTCAGCCTGTCTTCATAGGACAGATGCTCCAGCTCTGTGATCATCTTCATGATCCTCTCATGGACTTGCTTGAGCAGGTCCATGTCCCACTTTATGTTGGGGGCCCCAGAGCTAAACACAGTACTCCAGGTAGGGTCTGATAAGAGCAGAGTAGAGAGGGAGAATCACCTTGCTTGACCTGCTGGCCCCACTCCTTTTGATATAGCCCAGCATATGGTTGGCTTCCTGGTCTGCAAACACACATTGACAGGTGATGTTGACTGGTTTCTTCTTCAGAGGCTTATAAATGAGTTCATTAGCTTTTCCACTGTGATACGGCTTTTCTTATACCTTTCTTTTCTCTATTTTTGTGTGTGTTTGGATTTTTGCTGTTACTGTTAAGGTTTGTTTTTTGTTTGTTGGTTTGTTGTTTTTTTTCTCTTTAATAACCTGGAAGGTGTTTTGTTGTTTTTGGTTTTTTTTTATTTTGAAAATTCCCACTTCTTTGTACAGTTGCTTGGAAATTGAATACATTGTTCTACTGGCAATTGAAGACTATGTATGTATGGTTTTCATAACATAGAGTCTGTACTATCACACTTTATTTAATTTCTAGCAAAGTTAAAACCTTTCAAAGGCAGTGCTTTGGTTGTTTCTTAATTGTCTTTGTTTTCTCATCTCCATCCTGCTAGACATATGGAAAACAGCTGGTTCCCTTGTTTCCATTCCTTAACTATTTCTTCCTATGGTCACATGCTGTTCCAAATCAATGCAAGTTCTTTGAGTGGCATAATAGAGATAAGGAATTGTTTTTTTCCTTTATAAAATGCAATACTTTTTTTTTTTTTTCTTTCAATTCATGTGTTTTAAAATAGGGGATGAAATACATATTTTCATGTTAATGATTTTGTAATTTACTGCATTCACCAGTAAAATTTTGCAACATACTGAAAATCCTTCACTTCCATTTACTGCTTTTGGTTGCTGCCATACATTCAAATCTTCAGTCCAGCTGAAAAGCCAAGCTGGCGGCTAGAGAAAAGGTTCAGATGCAAGTGAAGAAGTGAGAAACTTCACTATAGTCTGCATATCTGCTGTGAATGTTTGGCCAGTGGATCTACAACAACAACCAAATTAGCATTTTTTTTGCTATCATATTAACTGCTGTGTATTAATCACAGAGCCAGTACGCTTAGTTGGCAGCACATGCAGATCCCTCTCTTTGTATGCCAGGACAATTTCACATGGGATGCAGACTCTTTTCTAAAATAATTGAAGAAAGGAGCTGATGGGCAGCAGGACCCCTCAAGATGTTTGAGTTCCCACCAACCCACCTCTCCGGTGAACGTTTTCTCAATGTACTGATTGATGCTCGCAGCCGGTCCAGCAAGGCCTTCTGATTTGCAATGTTTGCTGTGGCTACTCTGGTTATCCATATTTAGGTGTCTTTTTTTTTTATCTATTAAATGCCTATTTCCTTCAGATGGAAAGCAGTTATGTTTCCTTCCTATGTGAGGATCAGGACATGCTCTTCAAAGGTTGGTACATGTGGTAATTTGTGGCTGCCCTTACAGCAGAAAAGTAGTAGAGCTTTAAGTGTTTTCATTTCTTAAGACAGGTACAAAAATAAAAAGGCAAAAAGATTAAATAACAGCTAATAAGATTTTAGAGTCTTATGCTTTTGTCTAGTTCATTGTTTGTTGCAGCTTTTAAATTTTCTGCCTCGTTTCAGATTCACCATAATAGGTGTGAATGTACTATCTAATAATAGGAGCAAAGGTAGTGAGGTAGATTTATGCCACTGTTAGAGACAATACTTTGTAAAACTGAAATGCAGTAATTTCTGTGCTAATATTGCTGCATAATTATGTAATGAATTTTCTTCTTTTTAAAGAAGTTCCTAAGAAATTTTTGCCCAACTTGTAAATTATTTTATTTAAAAAAAAAAAAATCACCAAAAAAGGCCATCATAAAAACTACTGTCTATCAGCTATTTTTATTCTCCATCCTGTATTCTGTAGACTTGATTTTCAGTTTTAGGTGTGTAATTATAGCATTGCCTCACTGTCCTTTTAACTTTGTGAAATTTAATATTAAAATGAGCGTTTATGGAAAATACTGTTTTCTACAAAGATGGCAAGAGATCATGAAGCATTAAAAATTTAAGAGGAATTGTTTGAGGGGGAAGGGAACATCATATTCAGTCATGCTATTTCTTAAGAAGTCAACAACAAAAGGCACGGGATGTTTCTTTGGAATGATTACAGCATTGTATACAGAGAGGAGGCAAAACCAGAACTGGCATTTTAATTTAAATATCCAAAATTGCCTGTCCCAAGGAATCCAGTTACCACTATTATAGTTTTTCTTCCTTTTGAAGCTTGTTACTGACAGTCTTCAGTTTAGGATGCTGAGTGTGCTCATCACACACTGTCCATCACATGGATGCTGTGTGTTGCTCATGCCTTCCCACTGCTCGTCCAGTTCTGATGTTCAGATACAGTAGGTAGATTGCACCAGCACTTTCTCCTGGTTCTGCCATGGGCAAAGCCTTTTTAGGCACAGAAAGACAGAGCAGACATAGGAGGCTGAAATCTGAGCAAGACAAGGTGAGAGAAAGCTTTTCCATTTTCTAAGTGTCTAAGGATGACTTAACTGATCAGCTGGTGGTACAAACCCTAGAACACTGTGTATTCACATGTACCTTCCTATTGGACTTGATGGACATTCCTAGTATCTTATCATTTTGGATCTTAGTGTAGTTAGTTTCTTATTTGACATTTAAAGTATCAGTTGAATTAAATCTTGCAAAACAGAACATCCACTCTATAACATTCCATTCCATTATTTTCTCTCCATACCTTTTAGTACTAATCGCTATTTATTTTAACAGAGAGACCAATTGAAAGTCAATCAAAACAGCTAGAGATTTTTGTTTGACACAGTGAAGATGCAGAATCCCAATTTCTGCATGTTCTTCCCAAATCACATCACAGTTGTCTCTCCATTTGCAAACCATGTGCCATATATTTTTCCTCCTTTCTGTTTATATTTTTTAAATCCTTTGGGTTGGACATGATGTAAATCTTTATTTGAAGTATTTGCCAAAAATCTTTAGGCAAAGTTTGCTGAATTTGTACTCTGAGGTTTTAATTCTCCTTTACCTAGCTGGAGGGTGCAACTTGTTTCCAACTGTGATGTTTTTTGGAAAAGGAAATCAGAAATGTTACCTCACTACTTCCAGTTTACAAAAGATTTTGGATCTTCCTGAAGGACTTGGTTTAATGGTGGACTTGACAGTATTAGATTAATGATTGGACTTGATGATCTTAAAGGTATCATCTTTTCCAGCCTAAATGATTCTGTGGTTCTATGACTTTAAAATATGATTTTGTAGCAGATGAAAATGGACTGTTTGAAAGGAAAAAGGGAATTGCATCTTAGGCTTCCATAGTAACACGAGTAGAATATTTGCAAAAGTTTGATTTTATTACATGGTTCTGTTGTCTGTTATGAATAGATCAGTTTGGCATCGTGAGTTTTGCTTCATGTTTTACTGGACTCTGACTCCTCATGGCAATATAAATAGCAATCCATGTGATGTGCAGATGAAGGCGGTAGTGTTCAGTGGCAGTCTGTAGACTTCTCAATGTCATTAAAGTTTTATTCACCTAGTATATTTATTGAATGGAGGAGCCTAGTGAAGAAAGCTGCAACCTTTAGCGTTGTTACAGACCTATTATGAAAAACATAGCATAATATATAAGATTTGAAATCCTCTTTCTTTTCCTTAACTATTGTTATTGCATGTATTTGTTTCACAATTGCCAATATATGTTGCTTCTTTGGTGACATAAGTATACACCTTATTGATGTGTTATCTGAGAGTGAAATCTCTGAAAACTAATACTGGTAGGGCTGGTGTAGTTGCTGGAAATACAGCAGTGTGCCCCAAACTTGCACATTCATAATTGCTTAAGTAGTTATGCCTAGGACAAGTAACAAGGAATGGATTCACCTGAAGTGTGACAAGGATTCAGTTGCAGTCTGGTGCATTTTTTACATACTTCAAAGCGTATGTAATTAATAGGATACAATAATAATTTTATTTCTGTGAGCTAAAATGCAGTTGATCACACTCATTATGATGTGGTCTGCAAAGATTAATGATTCTCAGCTCTTTCTAGTGCAGCTGCATGGGAGTGGAATGACAGTGCCTTTATTCTTCTTATCACAAGATCAGTCTTCCTTCCCACAGGGTAGTAGTGAACCTTATTTTTTGTATATAATCCTGTATCTCCTTTTGTAGGAAAGGTAAGGTAACCCAGATATTATCTAAACATTTAATTAAAGAACAAATTATAATTAGTAATCAAATATCAGAAAGAATTGGATGAGGTGGATTATTTGCTCTCTCAGTCTTCATTTAGGAATACATTCCAAATTTTGAGACAGGGATAAAGATAAAATAATAGGTTTTGTCTAGTGATGCAGAGACCTTTGTAGCTTTCTGTTCTATTGCTCTTTGTGTGCAGCTTCCAGCTGTACTGGTTGGCTTGTAGAAAGTAGGACATAAACATGGGAGTGGCATTTCAGATACTAATGATCTATGCCTTTGCCTCACTAAGTAAATGTATATAATCCTGTTCTCCATTTGTATCAATTTAAAAACTATCACTTTGTTTAGTCACTACTTTTGTTGTTTAGAAACCGCTACAAAATGTCCAGCTTTAGGTATAGTCAGAGTCAGTTTATTCTTTTGTTATGTGCTGATACTGATACTGCTTCAGTTTAAATAGGTCTTCTTGTTCCATTATAAAGAATGGTTATATTTTTTCTGTGTATTGGTTTACTAGGATGAACTAGATATGATTTTGTCCTGTACTAGTATTGACAAAGTTGCCATGCTTCTTGTCTTTCTAGTAGCTGTACTTTTTGCATCTGATCCTGCTTAACTGTACATCATCTAAAGAAAGATAGAATTGTATAGGGTACATTCGATGAGATTTTATCATTGCCGAGGCATTTACACATTTTAAGATAACATTCATAATTTTTACAAAGCAATATCATGCAGACATTAGTTTACCCAATTAAGATAGTAATATCTTTCTCTTTGTCTTTTCCAGCTGAGAAACTTCTTGTCATTAGCCTAGCAGTGATTTCACTTGGTAGCATTACATTTCACCCCATTAGGTTTCACGCTACTTCTTCTATGATGTTCTGATCTTAGCTTATTGACTTGCCTGAACCCTCTATTGTCAGGAAGATTTCTTTGGAAAAGAACTTGACTTCTTCTGTATCTGTTTGGTTTTATGTGGTTTTGTTTTTCTTTTTTCTTTTTCTTCATTTTTCTCTTTTGTCTATAAGCTGTTATGTCTTTTTGCAGCCATGATACAACCATGCTGCATTTCTTACAGCCTAGAGATCCAGGACAGTATGGCCAGAGTGAATATAAAGCTGCTTTTTAAAGATAAACAATTTTCTTTCTGTAAAGTATTTCTTCGGCACATGATTCCACTGGTCACTTGAGTGAGGTAGTCCAGATACTTTTTCATATTGCTTTAGATCCAGACTTGTTTGTCATACTGTGCAGATGCTTCAACAGTCAGTCTCCATTGGTTTCTTGGCATTATTTTTATAAGAATATAAACCATATAAACCTACTTTTTTTTTTTAATATAGGAAATTTATCAGGGAATAGAGGCCTTAAACTTTTATACATCTTTTGTATATATGTATCTATCTGAACTCAACACCTGCTAAAATTAAAAAAGGAATTTTTGGAGGAAGATTTCTATAAAAAGCAACAGAAAATCACTGACAGTGGGGTTTTTTGGTTGTGCAGCAAAGCATCAATATGCTACAATACACAGGCTCTTTTACTTTTTGTGGCGTGTTTATTCCAGCAGCAAATAATACTAACAGGCAGGACAGCTGACATTCTGATTAATCTCACTTTATTTTATGTAGAACTAAAAGGAACTGTAGATAAGAGCAGCTGACTGTGGGATTTCTGAAGTTTCTTTTTGACTGTTCTGGTGCATAAATCGCTGTGCACTCTGTAGCTGTAAAATCTCCTTGCTCTTTGAAATTGCCGAAGCTACTTTAGAAAAAGTGTGAAAGGCACTTTTGAAAAGAATCTAAGTACTGTATGCTAAAATTCCTTACAACGTGACTATCATAAACACAAGAGAAAAAAAAATAGCACTTTTCAAATTTTGAGTGCAATTTTGGTTTTCCTCAGGAAATGTCATTTTCCATTTTTGAGTTTTTCAGTACACTAAACCCCCAACCTTTTATCTCAGGTGTTAACAGAAGGGGAAGAGGAGCCATGACGAATACCAGAGCGAGTTGTGGGTAAAATTCATCTGAGAATAAAAGAACAGCAGAACACTTAGCAGCATTTGTCACAACTTGCTAATTGAAAATTATATTAGATATGGAAATCTTATGATAAGTAGAAGTTAGTGTTTTTTCAAGAGAATTCATTGGTTATACAATTAGGAGTAACCTGGAAATTGAGCAGAGTTGTTGAGCAGGCCTACTATGAGTCTGTGTTGCAATTGATTTTCAGTTACCAAATAATGTACTTTGTCACAAAGAAAACCTCTCATCTTGTGTACTAAAAGGTGCAGAAAGTTATGTTAGGATCAGTAATGTTCAAAAGCGGAAGAAATAACTGTGTCAGACTTCCACTCTTTCCTGTTCCAACCAGTGTTTCTTGTATTTTAAAAATCTAGAAAATGCTTAAGGTTGTCACTGATATTTTTTTAAGAGGACTTTTTTATTTATAAAAAATAAAAATGAAAGTGGGTTATCTATGAGACCATAGTAGATCATGCAGTTTGGCTTAGAATCTCAGCATAAACTGAACTCATATAAAAGTGTTTCCCAAAGTGTTGGTATGTTTTTCTTTTAATTTGTGTATGTTCTCTTGGAAACTGATAGTTAAGAAACTTGTGCCATACTATTACCTGTGGCTTAAATAATTTGTAACATTTATGCTTTTCATGATTTAATATTTGCTGCTCTGTGGATTGTTTTGTCCTTTAGCTTAATATAAAATTACTTTAATTATATCTTGAACTCCACTTGTTCCTCTTACTTGACGCTAAAGACACCCATTAGAAACGAATGCTACTTTTCCAATAAAAATTTGATACCTACTGTGAGTGTTCAGAGAACTGCTCCCAACTGTGACATTAATATTGCATTGTTTATCAGGAAGGTAACTTGCTGAGTTATTTCTAGTTAAAGGCCAAGGTTATTTCCCACTGTGATAATAACAGTATATATCTTTGCACAAAAGTATTGGTCTAATTACATTTTTAGCTGAGCTGCTACCTATGGTAGCCATACAGCTACATACATTAGGATTAAAATGACTTTACATTTTACATGTAGCCCTAAATTTTCCAGGTTTAAAATTATAGTTTTAGATTTTTACACAGTAGGTTGTTGCCTTGTTTTTGAATTTATTGTTACTGAACTTTAATGTACTGATTTGAGAAAATTAGCTGCATAGAATTCTTAAACATTTGAATGATTTGAAAGCAAAGAATATTTCTTTTGTGTGTTAAAAAACGGTACCAATTATATGATATTAGTAACTTTAAGGGGAAGTATTTAGCATGTGTTAGCATGAAAAGCACATTCTGTGTTGTAGTTTGTCAGCATACTACATTTTGCAGGAGTAAATAAAAAGTAACATTAAAACAATATTTAGTCAACTAGGCACTATATTCAGCAGCACTTTTCAGTTATATTTTATGTTTGATAGCTGTACCCAAAGTTTGTAGTAAAAATGTTTCTAAATTCTTTAATCGAAGCTAAACAGATAGGTTGACAGCACAGATTGTTCTTCACCAGAGACAGTGGTAGTATAATATTATGAGGAGGTATAACAGTAATTAGTCTTCTTTCTCTTGGTATTAGTAATAATATTTTAAATTTCTGAGGCCCCTCATACTTGAAGATTTTAGTTCAAATATGTGATTTAGTGCTCACATGATCTCTAGGATATGTGAGAATTACCATTTCCTTTAAATACAGCATAATGCAGTCAGAGAAGAAAATACAAATCTGCAAGGCATCTATAAGGGCTATACTGAGAATGGGAGTAACTGGAAATCATAGTGCTTTGCAGAATTAAAACTAAGGTGAGGAATTACATTAATAAATGTGTTTGAAAGAAGAAGAAAAGGAGAGTAGAAAGAAAATACTTTTAGTCAATTCAGTACAAACTAGGTCTCAATGCTGAGCTTGTGTAAAAAATTGATAGCTAACAGTAGCAAAATAGCAGACTGAAGAAACATTTGTAAAATCGGGTGAAAGTTCATTATAAGAAATGTTATCTTAGTCTTTAAATTGAGTAAGCAGCTAATGTGCTGAAGATCTGAATACTTGAACCCCACTCAGTAAAGAGCATATGGCAATGCAAAACTTCCCTTTACATATAGCCACAGTTACAGGTGACATGTTCAATAAATGGACTCAGCTCATCCAGATACAGTCAGACCTTGATTATCTGAGGATGAATTGTTCAGTCTCAGGGTTAAGTGTGCACTGATGCAGAGCCACCAGAGCTGGCTCTGCATGAGCTGGTTTCATTTCAGGAGGAGTTCAGGCATGCTGAGGCTGAATACACAATATGTTCTTGACTGCTTTCCGGGTGCCAGCTGGGGAATCTCCCTGCTCTACACTCAGCAGCAGCCCTGCCCTTTACCCACTGAACCCTTGCTGTGTGTTCTTATGGCCAAATGTTATGTGTATCTTGTATTATATGTGGTTTTGGGTTACCCAGGTTATACAACCCCTTCAGAGTCTGAGAGCATATAATCAAGAGTAGATTGTTGCCTGCTGTTTTCTCTTTGCATTTTTTATGTACCAATTTGCTAGGAAACTATATTAAAAGTAGGAATAAAATTAAAAATGCTAATTTTAAAGTTATAACTTATATGTGGCTTCAAAATTAGGCTTACTGCTGTGTTTTGGTAATAGGGTTCATTATCTCTTCTAGTGGCAGAAAGACATTCCTACTACTAATTTAAACATTTTGCTTGCCTTGGGCTTTTGATGCACAGTGAACTTAAAACATTCCTGCGATTTAATTCTTCTGCAAAAATTGATAAGACCGTCCACTTCAGAACTTTGTGTGGAGTAGATGAATAGGAAGTTGTGTTAGATTTAGATTTCACATGGGTTTTATTTCAGATCCTTTTCACAATAAATAATAGTTAAGTCCCACATTATGGTATTTGTACATCTACATTGAGAACTTTAAAATTCTCATTGATTGTTTTTAATGCTTTGCCATTTTTGGAGTGGCAATTATACACATATATTTTGTGTATGTAACTGTATTTTATTCTAACAGAAGGCATCATTGGCACTGCCAGACCCATTGATTGTCAACCACAAAGTCCTATCTGTGTCTTGTGAGTTGGCTTTCTATTTATAGACTACCTTAGACACAACTGGGACATGTGGGAACAGTGTAATAGGAATCCACTTTTGAGATGTACTCATGTTGCTTTTAAAAGAAATTAAATTGTTAATTGTACTACTAATATGTAGTTTCTTAATTACTTTTTTTGATACATCATTTCAAATGCTTAGCATAACCATTTATACTTGAGTTATATTCCAGGATGTAAGATCTAATCAAGCTTTCACATCATGTAAAAAGCTTTATGTTTTTTGGTTACTTCCATGATAGAAGTAACAGTGTATCAAAACACTCTACCCAGGATGACTTCACCTACCAGGTTAAAGCTTTGAAATCTTTTGGATTCTGTCCATGGAAAGTCTATAATTGAATTCTTGGTTTGTCAACAGCATTACCTCTGTAATCATAAGATGTCATTTGTTTCATCAACATCAACTGCTTCACAGAGAAATATGACAGTGTAATATTACATCCTGTGAAATTACGTGAAGTAGATACCTCAAAGGTTAAAATCTACATTTTCACCATTTCTGGCAGGGACTATCTGAGTAAGGATTAAAAAAAATAAAAGGCATTTTAAATAGTAATCTTTTCCTCTGGCCTTTAGTTCTACATAATATGCTAAAATGATAGTTGCTTTCAAAATACCCAGCAAATTTTTCTTTGAGTGATTTCCAACTTTTTCATCTAATATACAGTAGGCTCCTGTTGAAATGGAAATAAGCTCGTATCAGTATTTTTGCCCATTAATCTACCTGTAATTCAACCCACCTGCATATGTCTCTTTGTACTTGGCTATAATGTGCAAGCTGGTCTTTTTATTACAAGGCCAGGATATTTTCTTATTAATATATGTAACTGTGCTTATGATATATTCCCAAAGGCTTTGAAGAGCCTTCCTCTGTGTCTTTGAGCCAAATAGTAAATGTAAGACTTCCACAAAAATTTCAAAAGCTTTGATGTTGCTAATAAGACCATAGGTAGCATTTGTTTTTGTACCATGTGGCAATAAAGAGAAGAGGGTGTTTCACATTTAAATCTTTAGTTTTCAGGATTACTCATTACCAGCCCACAATCACTAGTAAAGTCAGAAAAGTTTCTGCCCTTAAAATTAACTAGTTGTCTTCAGTTTTCTATGACTTTCATCATCATCCTTAGTAAATTATGATATATAAAAGAAGAATGGAGGGAGGATATATATACTTATTTCTGTTAAGAGAGTACTTCACAAGTAATTCACACTCCTACATCTGTTCAGATTTTGTATTTCTGACTTTTCCTCAGCAGAACGTGCTCTGCTTATTTATTCATGCTTCTTTGGGCTGTTGCAGTTGTGACCTATTTTCACACATGTTTCAAGCAGCTTTTGTGCATATTATAAGTTCATTTGAACTGTGTGTTCACAAAGATTGTCCCTTGCTGAGTGGCTCTCAATCATTTAATCATTGTCCTTCCCAACCATAACTAGCTATGTTTCATCTATGCCTGTTTGTTTAATCTGCCTTTTCTCTTTCATCCCTACTTGTAGCTTGTCAGCATTAACAACTACTCTTCCAACCTCAGCCTTCTCATTCCCATGCACTGTTGGTAAAAATAATTATTTTACTACCTTTTGTATCATCCTGTGCCCTTCCCTCCCATTAAGGTCAATCTACTATCAGTATCCTCAGCAGTACCTATCCAGCGTGTGTATCTCCAACTTCTTTTTTACTGTGTATTGTTGGACTTCCTCTATGTTGATTTTAAGGGGGTTTAAGTTGTTTCAGTCTGAAGACAGGAAGATGGGAAATTAGCTGTCCATGTAAGCCAAGTGTCTACTTTTGATCATTATGCAGCTGCTTCAGACAGGCAGGCTAATTTACTGTATGCAGTATGTGCTTGAGAGAGTTAGGCATCCATCTGGGGTAGTATCACATCTTTTAGGCTCACCAAAATGTGTTACAGCTACAAGCCTGTAAAGGATACACAGAACACACAGAAAAAGAGATGCAGCTTTCTCTCTCAGTACTTATGTGGTGAGGGTTGAACTCTGTTCTTACTGGTTAGTTTCATCTTGGGGATGTTGCCCCAGTGGGTTAGTGAGCTCCACATCACGAAGGTGTCACTAGAAGCGTACAAAAGCATGGCCAAGCTGACAAGAATAGGAGAAGCAGAGTGGAGAAAGAGAAAGGAGAAAGCAGGGGTGGAATAAGAGCCCTGAAGGCCCCTGGACCATGATCCTTACTTTTATTTTCTCAGGCTTTAGAAACAGTCCAAATAAAATTGTTAGGTATGAATCTTATCAAAAGTTTTCATCAGCAACAAGTCTTCTAAACAATAGTTTCTATTCCTTCTTTCTTTCACTCACTCACTTTCAATACTTGTATCTTTACCTTTGGCTTCAACTTCTCAAGCCTGCTACAGGGTTCTGCAAAGGTATCTTGATTTTCTGTTAAATCTGTTGTTTCTGTGTACTTATTCCTTCAATGATCCTCTGCCTGCCAACAGCTAATAAAGAGGCAGATACTTAATTCTACTCATCCATCCTGGCTCTGAAACTATGTGGGTCTGAAAGGTATGTATCGCTCATCAGTGCATGTTTGGCAGATGCCCCTTACTGAGAGAAAAAGTGGGTGGGAATTGGAAGAGATGGCATTCTCTCTTCACTTGACTCAGGTATTCCACGCTTAACACCATAAGCACAGAGGAATAAAAATCATCTGGACAGTCTTTGTTTCCTCTACACCAGGTAATTTGAAAGAACTGCATGTTTTGGAAACCTGTAGTGTGCATGCTGACAGATTTCCTGCAGTAGTGTGACT
The DNA here is from genome assembly GCA_002631895.1 of Agapornis roseicollis. NCBI lineage: Eukaryota > Metazoa > Chordata > Aves > Psittaciformes > Psittacidae > Agapornis > Agapornis roseicollis. Next base: position 54,815 of record NDXB01011805.1, read on the forward strand.
AAAACCTCCCCAACATTAGTCTTTCATATCTTAGCCAGGACCTTGACCATTGATAACAGGAGTGGCTGGCTCCACAGCAGATCCAGAGAGCTGCTTTATCAGAGCAATATGGTAATTAACCAACATGCACTGAAGCTCAAATATCTACACAGGTTAATTCTATGCTTAGCTAACTCTACACCACCACTGAGACAGTCAGCAGTTGTACAATTGCTCACAGCATGCAAAACTAAACATACTTCATATTTCCTTCCTTTACTGCCTGATCTATCTAGGAGGTTCCTGAGGCAATCTATAAATCCAGTTCTACCTCTTCCATCTGTGCTTTTAATGTCTCCCTACATGTTATGTAAATTTTCATCCTATCCACCAAAATTTTAGTCTCCCTTCTATATAAATATTCCTTCTCCTTATATGAAATGTCCATCTCCAACATGAACACATAGCACATTTCTGCAATGTCTACCTCCCTTAGATGGGCAGGTTTCCTGGGAGACTGCAACTCCCCATGTACCCCAAGCACAGCAGCAATGTGTCTTTCTTGAGCAACAAGAATAAGGACAGTCAGGTTGTGAATCAGTGGAATAAACCCCTCTACATTCAACAGAGGCATAGGTGGAGTTCATGTTATAGCACTGCTGCTCAGGCTGTCCTTGCCCAGCCGTGGACATGACCTGTTGTGGGTGAGGGATCTGATGAGCCTTGGTTGGCCAGTATGCCTTTGCAAGGCACTTTAACTCTGCATCATTTATTCAGCCTGATCATTTGATGGTGATGGCTTAAACCAAGGTTTTTGGCAAAGTCCTCAAATTCATTAGAAATGCAAGTCTGTGTTGCTGGATATGACAGAACCTGGTAACTCATTAGTCACGCCTGACAAAGAGCACTACTGCTACATTAGGTGTTTGTAATCTTGACTCATTTCAAGTAAAAGTCTTCCACAGTCTAGGAATTCTTTTTTGAAAAACACAGGGGCATCAACACAGATTTGAAACAACAGCTTCTTTAATGGCATCTTGCATATCACACAGAATAATCTGTCTAGTGATACACTCATTTATCACTTTTTTCAGGATATGCTTGAAACTCATAACTTTTTGCAACCTGCTGCAATGTGGCTAAGATTGCTCAACAGTCTTCTGCAAGAATAGGAATATGATTTTCCCTTCTGAAAAGCAGTTTTTCAAGCAGTTTTTCCTCTTAATGTTAAGGGAGAGCATGTTCTGGTGGTGGATATGTGGCAGACATTTTAGGAACTTGGTTGACAAAGGAGGGAAGTGAATATCCAGACTTGCTGCAGGTAGATCTGGAAGCCTGTTGCAGTAATACATCACAAGGATGTTGATGAAGTACTGCACAGATGAATCACAGACCCTGCAACATGTAGTTGAAGGAATGGGCAATGTAGCATTCAGGAATTCATCAGAGCTTGGTGGGGCAGCAGTACTGATGACAGTTTACTGAACTTGGGGAACTCCTGCTTTTATTTCTCTGGCTGTGTAGGAGTCTGCTGTCGTTTTCAGAGAGAAAAACAGCAAGTCCAATGTTACTCCTATTTCTATTGCCTCTTTCTTTGCATTTATCAATAACAAGGTTTCTCTTCACCTCTCCTTCTTTAGTCCTTGCATCTCTTCAGAAACCTATCAACAGCCTGACATAGCAAACGCATACTTTAATTGTTAAAACGTCTCTTTATTGTTCACGTACCTGGTTGCCAGCTAGCAGCCTGTCTGGTTTTGTCCATGTGTCATTTCTTGGCTGGCACTGAAAAATCATATTGTTGGCACTAGATATATTTGCTGCTTACTAACTGTCTTTTGTAATTCTTTGAAATTTGACTTTTTTCTTTTATAAATTAATGAAAAAAATATAATGGTTCTGTGAATATTACTGAAGCAGCTTTTTTTAAATGCTTAGCTAACACCACCAGTAAATCATTGCTATTGCTGGACACATGCTCTGCATTAAAAGTAACACTATCAAATGAAAGAATATGCAAAATATCACCATAGGTATATCACCAACAGTGATCTATATTGAAGCATGTAGATGTCAAATCTTGCCACTGGTGTTTGAAAACTACTTGCTGTTCCTAAATAACAATACTTTCAGAAGATATTACACATGCTTTGTTGAATTGTTTCTACAGGAAGCAGATTATTCCACCTGGGTATCATGTAGGCATGGTTGTTTGGAAATGCTCTGAACTAAACTCAGTGGTTTTTTCCTTTTAGAAGACTAAAGATACATGGGTGATTTTACTTGTTGACAGTCCTAGTTGGGAATACCTAATGGTTTCTGTTTCCAAGAAGTATATAATGAATAAAAATAAAGGTTCTTCTATAAAAATTATGAGATTCTTGGGGAAATCTGCAAAACATAAAGGCTTAGTAATTTAAATCCACTTGAGAATTAATTTAATTCGTGATTTAGAGAGCTGGAATGCCAAGAACATCCAGTTTAGTCACTTCAGAGACAAGATGTAAGCTCTAGTGACACAATGTCACTGAAGAGCAGTTTACTAAGTCATTTCAACAACAGTTTCTGTTTCCTTCATAACTTCATTTATAAAGATTTAGTTTTCATTCGGTTTACTTAAATACTGTATTATTTTTAGCACTGCTAGAGCTGTCTTTTTTACTTGTGACCTTTTTTTTATATCTTTCAATATGTGAGTGTGAATGAGCAGAATAGGGAGAGAAATGGAAAGTACAAAGGAAATAGAAAGTTCAAAGCTTTCACAGAATGCCTTTAGGTTCTTGAAGTCTTTCAAGTAGAAAAGTATCATGAAAATTAATTACTTGCTGATGCTAAAACATTATTAAGAAATAATAATGGATAGCACAATATACAAAATTTAAACAACAGTGATAATATATTAGTAATATCTAAAATATTTATTTAGAAGCAATTTTTCAAACACATCCCAATATTTTGTTCTTTATGTACACATACATAATTTTAGTGTTCTGAAATACAGACTTGCAAGTCAGAATTAATGGCTTTGGTGCTATGATATTGAAGTTGGTGCTATGAACATATGATTTTTGTTGTGTATGAGATTTCCTATTCCTCACTTTTTGCTACATAGAATCATAGAATAGTTAGAGTTGGAAAGGACCTTAAGATCATCTAGTTCCAAGGACCCTGCCATAAGCAGGGACACCTCACACTAAACCATGACACCCAAGGCTTCATCCAACCTGACCTTGAACACCGCCAGGGATGGAGGACTCACAACTTCTTCCTTCTATCCAATCTAAACCTCCCCTGTTTAAGTTTGAACCCATTACCACTTGTCCTGTCACTGCAGTCCCTAAAGAAGAGTCCCTCCCCAGCATCCCTATAGCCCCCCTTCAGGTGCTGGAAGGCAGCTGGGAGGTCTCCATGAAGCCTTCTATTCTCCAAGCTGAAAAGCCCCAACTTTCTCAGTTTATCTTCATATGGGAAATGCTCCAGTCCCCTGATCATCCTCATGGCCCTCCTCTGGACTTGTCCCAACAGTTCCATGTCCTTTTTATGTTGAGGACCCTAGCAACTGTATATCTAGTAATGTTCAAAGACATGCTTATTATGGTTTGAATGTGATCATGGTGAATTTTCACACTGCAAACCTTAGGATACCTTCAAGTATGTAACCTGGGTAAGGTTCCAAGCATATGTGTTTAATTCTATATAGTCGATGGAGAGAGGTACCTCTAGATGAACCTGGAAGGATAGAAGTTGCATACCTATGTTAAGATCATGACATTACCTCCTTTAGTGTTAAATTGATTTCAACTGGAAGTACCTTTATTTGAGAAATAATTTTGCAAACTGTGTATTTTCCCTAGAATTTACTACCTCTTGTCCAGAAGAAAATGTCTCACCAAGAAAAGGTAGATGATTTTGTTAGCAAATAATCAACTATTTATTTTAAAACCAACGTTAAACTTTACCTACCTAAAATACTTTTGAAGTAACTGTTATTCACAGATCCTTTTTAATATATTTTTGACTTGTTCATTAAATTTTAAAATATGTTAATGTGTTATGTTTAAAGAAGAGAAAACTTTGAGACACCAAAGCACATCAACGGTGTCCTGAAAAGAGCTGAGATAATAATTCATAATTTATTTGCTGGATTTTATTTTTTACCCCTCTTCTTCCTGAATACTTCACATAGAACACTTTCCTAGTATCAAATTTTCAGGCATTGAGAAGTGGGTTAGTTTTAAGTTCAAAGTTTCTAGCCCTTCTTTTTTTTTTTTTTCCCCCTAATATTTACAAATGCTTGATGTGTTTGGGTTGGTAAGTTTTCATCTCCCTCGTTGTAACTCTGTACAGAACTCTTCTAGTAGAAATGGGAATAAAAAATAGTTATTCTTAGACATTAGCATCTCAGGCTTCAGATGTCTCCATGATTTCCTGTCTGGAATTCTGAGGTCTGTGACCAACAGTATTCAAATTCTTTCACTGGCGAATGTTCAATAAAAAATTACTAGAGTGCTATAATGTTTGTGATAGTGAAAAAGAGTATGAAGTGTAGGTGTTTATAAACTTAGAACAAGTTTGTTATTGGATCAATGACAACATGAAAAGTAGAAGAAAACAAAAAAAACTATAATCAAAGGCTAGAGACCAGTAATGGGGAACTGCAAATGCTTTTATAGAGCTGAGGAGAAATAGAATGTTTCATCCCCATGTTTTCATCACAGTATGAAAGAGAACCCGTGGTCTGAGATGTTTATTCTCACAGAGCAGTGATGCTGATTAAAGTCTAGTTGGTTGTAGGTAAGCATCTGACCTTGAGAATGATAAGTAGTCTCCTGGTCATAAATAATATTGCTATGTGCTTGTAAGTTTTAAATGGCAATAAGATAGTGAAAGATATTAGCACAGTGCATAAGAAAAAAAAAAAAGCAACCCCCTTTCACATTTGATTGTAAAAATATGTAAATATGTAAAAATATTTGTAAGCTCTCTAGCTCTAAATATATAGTTATTTAAATTGTATGTATCTTTTATCAGGCACCTACTTTTATTTAGAAAATTGGGCACATCGTGTTTGTTCCTGTGCAGTGTTTCTGCTAGCAGTGTTTCCACTTTACCACCAATCAGAGATTTATTTCATTTATTTGTTTTGTTCCAAGTGCTCAGGGCCAAAGTCGGAAATAATTGTTTCTTCAGCTACTCAAAAAGCTCTGACTTCAGGGGCAGCCCATCTGCACTGGAAGGCTTGTCCAGACCAGTAGTTTGCACTTAATGATTTAATGATGATTACAACACCACCAAGGATAGTTTCTAACATAAACTAACCCTGGTGTTCTTGAATATGTATAATCTTGCAATACAAAATACCCCAGATGACTCATGATCAGAAAAATCAGTAACATGCACAATAATTGTTCCTTTGTCAGCTGTTGGGAACTTCTCTGTCCTCTTTATTCTGTACTGAGCCCACTTAGTTTCACAGTTGGTTTAAATAAATAAAGAAATAAAACCTCATGTGATTAAAAGTTACAGGTTTGGAGATGTGTCTGTACTTACTGTAAGAGTGTTACCCAAGCTTCTGTGGCTGTGTAGTTGCCTAACTGTTGAAAACTTGATGTCTTTGAGTATTTATATTGAGGTCATATGTAAAAGCCCTATTTATGACTCACATTCTGTTGTGCTTTGCACTCCTGCAGCTGTACACTTTCTTTGTTTGCTTGCATATGCTACTTTAATATTGTCAAAACAATGCAGTTTTTTACCCAAACTTTTTCTTTGATGTAGGCGACAGAGATTATTCCATCATTAAAGAAACATTCAGAGTGGAAAAAAACCCTAATGCTTTATATACCTTGTTTCTCTTTCCAGCTGCTTGTTTTTGTTGCAGCTTTGCCTGCTATAGCTAAAAGCATAGTGTTGTCAGCCTCATTATTCCATACACCTCTTTCCATTTTCTGTAATTTTCAAATTAAAGCACATGAAAACTTTTCTTCTGTAGGATTTCATGATACCTCATTACTTGCTCCTAAAGCCAAATTCACCATTGTGAATAAGCTTATCTGCCAACAGTGAATTGTCTGCCAGTCTGTCTATCTCAGCTATGTTTCCTAGCTTAATTGCTGTGAGTCAGCAGTAGGAAATTAGAAACACACTGTATAATGAACGGAAGCTGTCTGTGAATACTGTGTCTTTGAAGTACAGTTAAGACTTTACAAGTAAAAGCTGGTTTTTATGCTTTATTTTTTAGGTCCATGCTTCTATTCATATGTTTTTTTCACTGTCAGATCTTAGTGGCTTGCCATATGTAACAGGTCACAGCTAGGCAAATGTTGTAACCTGTAAATAATCAGTCAGATGATCTTACATTTCAAAATCAGTGAGATTTGTAAACATGAGCTGTAATTCTGAAAATTCTGATTATTCTCCTGTCCAGCTTTTCCTATGTGAAGTACTCTTGTGCAGTTTTGGAAATGTTGCCTTGTCAGCTCATGTGGTCAGAATGAGCTTCAAAGACAAAGTTCGTATTCCAAATATAATAGCAGTGATATATAGTGACACATTGTTTTATATCACAATGGTTAAATGTATGGCTCAGACAAGATCCCAAAGATTTATGTACAGTATAAATGTTAAGCATTTGACTAAATTTAGATTTGCAAGTAAATCATCCCAGGATTAAATAATAAAATTTTAGTGGTGATTGCTAAATATTTACTAAATACCAACAAAGTGTTCTAATTGATAAACCTAATTTAATGATATACCACCCCTTGATTTTTCCCTTGCTTAGGGCAAAGACAAAGAAATGTTACTGAAAGGAAGATATTGTTGTATTGTATTGCTAAATTAGCAACAACTGTGCTATGGCTGGTTCTTCTAAGGAGTTAAAGTTTTACTCAGTGACAAATAAATAATGAATCTAGGCATTACCTTGAAATTATCTTTTTGGCTTTTCCCTTCTCTTTTTATACTTTGCACTTAATTTGTTTGGTGTCAAAAATGCAGAGTCAAAGCAATTAGAATTTGATGTGTTTTCAATTTAAGGCTTGAAAGCATTACGTATTCACAAAGACAATATGAACAAGTATTTGTATTCGATTAGGTCTGAAGCTTGCAGAAAATGGTTCTTATCAGGTAGCTATGCTACGCATTGAAACAAGATTTTCAGACAATATCTGAACAAATTGCAAGGTGCTGCACATAATATTATTCTGCATTTTGTTTAACTTGGTCAGTTTGAGTAAAATCTGCAAGTGTAGAGATTTCTCTTTTGGGATACTATTGGATAAGGAATACTTCTGTGGGGTTTTTGCGCTATAAGGTCAATATGAGGGTGTTGCTGGATGCACCCTTTGTCATATGGTTTCAGTTCTTTGTGTCCCAGGTTTTTCATCTGTAAAGTAGTTGTACTGAGTCTGATTACTTTCATGAAGTGTTTTGATACCTGTTTATAAGATGATGACTTTTAAGTGCCACATGCAGTTAGTATTCTATTCTAACATTCATTAAAATTTTATAAATTAAAATTTATAAAAAAAAAAAAAATCATGTAACATTTTATCCATCCCAAATTCTTTGTGAAGTCCCAGGATATACCAAGAATCCTCACTCCCACCCCATCTTGGTCTTCCTCCAAAAATCAAAATCAAGCTCCTGGATTAATCTGATCACTCAGAATTTAAACTTTTGTATTAGATTTTAAAATTATTACTATCCATCGTAAGTTAGAAAGAAAAGATTGACAAATGCACTCTTCTTACTGTCATGACTTTAAAGCAAATGTTAGTATTGCAGACTTCTCTTTTGAATTTGGATGCTTGAACTGATATTATTTATTTAAAATTCTTTGTCTACCCATATTAGTCATTAAGTCCCTGACTCCCAAGCACAGTTCACCTGTGTGGACTTATGTCCCCTTAAGTTTCACAGACAAGAGAGAACCCTAAAGTTCACCTACTGAGTAAGTTTATCTGTTAAAATACACTAGAATAGCTCTATCATGTATGGATACTCAATGGAGAATTGAGATATTCATAATCCAAAATGATCAAAGCACTGTGGAAGAACAGTAGTTATTACTGAGTAGATACACCTTTAGGGAGGAAGACACTTTCAAGAGTATGAGAAATACTGGGTCTGTGTATAGCCATGTGTCTCATTCTGTAGGATTGAAAACTCTGGGTTAAATTTCCCTATTGAAAACTTCAAGCAGTATGCCCCAAACTGAAACTGAAAACCCTGCTGTGAAGTTTTAGAATTCTTACTGAACTGAAGCTTACCTGAAAAGCAACCATATTCATGCAACTTCTGAAACTCAGGGGTTTCAGGAAGACCTGCATACAGATTGAAACAGAGCTGGATACATAGAGAGAGAAGAATGGTATAAAGAGTCCTTCATCAGTAAGTTTGCAGACAATACTAAGCTGGGAGCTTGTGTCGATCATTTGGAAGGAAGGAGGGCTCTGCAGAGAGACCTGGATAGGTTGGAGAGGTGGGCAGAGGCCAACAAGATGAAATTTAGTAAGTCAAAGTGCTGAGTCCTGCACTTTGGCCACAAAACCCCTCTGCATTGTTACATGCTGGAACAGTGTGGCTGGACAGTGTACAGGCAGAAAGGGACTTAGGNGTAAGTCAAAGTGCTGAGTCCTGCACTTTGGCCACAAAACCCCTCTGCATTGTTACATGCTGGAACAGTGTGGCTGGACAGTGTACAGGCAGAAAGGGACTTAGGGGTATTGGTTGACGGCCAGCTG
>NDXB01011807.1:0-15406 GCA_002631895.1 Agapornis roseicollis
CCTCAACATCAAAAGGACATGGAGCTGTTGGAACGAGTCCAGAGGAGGGCCATGAGGATGATCCCATCCCATATGAAGAGAGGCTGAGAAATTGGGGCTGTTCAGCCTGGGGAAGAGAAGGCTGCATGGTCCTCATAGCAGCCTTCCAGTATCTGAAGGGGGCCTATAGGGATGCTGGGGAGGGACTCTTCATTAGAGCGTGTAGTGACAGGACAAAGGGTAATGGGTTCAAACTTAATCAGGGGAGGTTTAGATTGGATCTAAGGAAGATATTCTTTACTGTGGGGTTGGTGAGGCACTGGAATGGGTTGCCCACGGAAGTTGTGAGTGCTCCATCCCTGGCAGTGTTCAAGGCCAGGTTGGAGAGAGCCTTGGGTGGCAAGGTTTAATGGGTGGTGTCCCTGCCCTTAGGAGGCGGGTAGAAACTTGATGATCTTAAGGTCTTTTCCAACCCTAACTATTCTATGATTCTATGATTCTATTATTATTAATGCTTGGTAGCCTTTTCATCAGTTTTGCAATATCTTTAAATATTTCTGGTTTTCTCTTTCTTTATTTACTTGAACTTTGCAATCTCTTCACACAATTTCTGCGCTAAGTAACATAGGAAAACAAGAATTAAGGACTTACTTAGGTCCAAATTGATGCTGAGGATCAGGGTTAACCTGGTCTTAAGCACACTGATTAACGACTGATAAAGCTGCTAATACTGTCTTACAATGCCACATTCTAGTTAGGGCTCAGGAGTGTGCGCTGGTTTTTGTTGGCTAAATAATTAGAAAAACTACCACAAATTAATTAGCTAAAATATTAGATTAACATAAAATCTCACATTTCATCAGAGAAGTTTTCCTACCATATAATGAATAAATGAATTTAAACTAAAACAAAGATAATCAATCTCTTAATGATGACTTCAGTTGCTTCTGCATTGCAAAGTTTTTTTCCCCACCTATAGGACAATAGTAGTACTATTCATTTTTAGGGAAATATGAATGAATACAGTGAGCGGAAGAAAATCCAGATCCTTTCAAGTAATGTGGAGCACAAGGTGTTTCTTCAGTTGGTAATTTGCATAACATGCATGGTTAGACAGTTGCTTAGATCAGGCTTTACAAAAAAAAAAAAAACCCAAAAAAAAAGAAAAACCTCCACAGAANAAGAAAATCCAGATCCTTTCAAGTAATGTGGAGCACAAGGTGTTTCTTCAGTTGGTAATTTGCATAACATGCATGGTTAGACAGTTGCTTAGATCAGGCTTTACAAAAAAAAAAAAAACCCAAACAAATAGAAACACCTCCACAGAAGAAACAGCCTGTCACTGCAAGCATTGTACAACATCTTATTGGTACTACACTACATTAAATACATGTCTGTGAACAGCTATAAAGTGTCTTTCAACTCACTAAGATGGCTGAGGCCACACATTTATCAGCACTTTTCTGCCTTTGCATTTTAATCGGGTATTCCCTGAAATACTGGAACTGATCAGTGTCTGGTTTAGATGTCAGTGGAGGAAAATCCTCTTGCCTTTAGGGAAATTCTGCATTTTTGAAACATAAAGGGAGGACTCACTGGGGACTCTCATCTTGTAGATTAAGTGCTCCTGAAACTATGCAAAAACTGACGAATTAGTTGATAACACTCAATTAATGTCTTCTAGCATAACAATATGACTTTCAAGAGAAGCTAGAAAATTTATACCCTAATTAAAAGTCTTGGCAGACAGAAAGGCTTGTGGTAGGGGCAATGAAGAGATGCATGGAGTCTCTTGTGTAGTTTGAATTGGAATAAGTGAAGGGGAAAACATAAGAGACTGTTCAGATGTCCTGATGAACAATGTCATGGATGACAGGATATGAGAAATCCTGATGGGTGACATGAAATCTAAGTCTCTTGAGAAATATATTTTCTAATATATACTTTAATAAACATACTTTAATACCAAATAATTAAGCAGTGTGAGCATGCTGCTAGTGCGCTACATTGATTTCCACTTGTGTGCCACCATGCACCACCATTGTTTTGTGAGAAATATCATGTCAGTGAGCATTCTGAATGGATTGTTAATTACAGAGCTTATAAGAAGAATCTTAATTGGTGGGTGTATTATAAACAAAGTCCTTGAATCTTCTCAAACTTAGGCCACAGTAGGCTTGCAACAGCACTAAATCATATTGAAAGCTGTATTTCTTGAAAAATTTCAAAGGGTAAAAGATTGAATGAATTTTGAGTGACTAATGCAGTTTAGAACTCGTGACTTCTTCAGATCTGTCCAGGAAAAGGCAAAATAGGTGCTTCTACATAAATTTGGAAAGACTGCTTTTATTCTGCCTCAAGATGAAAGTAGGACTTTGTTCTAACACTCCTACTTCAACCCAAAGTCTAAAATTCTCCATATTATAAAACCAGTTGTATCAGGAAATTTGTCTGGAATGGAACAGGATAGGATGAGAGAAGGTGGAATAAGAAAGGGTATAGTTCCTTATCTGTCCGCATACCAAGACCTGGATCTATTCCCCACATCTTAGGCAAAACCATGAAGTAAAGTTAACAGCCTGTGTCAGGTGGACCATTTTCATTTTGAGCAGAAATGCAGTCTTTCACCTAACGCCTTATGACAAATCCAATTCCTTTTGTGAAGAAATTGAATTTAGAAACTGGCATTTGACAATGAGAAAAGCATTTTGAAACATTTTTCAGCCAGCACTGGTACTTCATACATCTTAAAAATAATCAATAAAGCTAAAGTAATAAAAATAATTACTTATCTGAAAGTAAACATTTCTGTAAAATATGGTTTAGAGATAAAACTAAACAATTACTGAAAAAAATCTTACTTCTTTGCCCTTCAGAAATGAAGATAGTGTAAAATACAGTCTTTTTGCTGAAGTTATGGAGAACTCTGTTCTGTGTCATTCAGCTAAAAAGACCTCTCTCATGTTTTGATATTTTCAGCATATTTTACTCTCCTTTTGACCCTTCTGATAACAAGTATATTCTCAGATATAGACCTTCTCCAAAGGAAAAAAAAACACCAACCCAAAACTCAACACATGAAATCAATGGAAAATGACAGAATGCAACGAAAGCATTTTTGCGGGATCAAAATTTAAATGAACAGCAGGGTTTTTGGATGCTTATCAAAACCAAGCTGACCAATATTTTAAAGTGTGACTGTTATTCCTTCATATACTAAAAATGATGAAGTGAGCCAAAGTCAGTAAAATCCTGTGTCATCACAGAGCTCTGTAGTAGAATTTGCACCTCTAACAGTTTAGAAGTTGGTTTGGTTTTGTGGGGATTTGTTTTGTTCTGTTTTTCCATCTTAGGCATTGTAATGTGTGAGGCTTTCTGCATTTCAAGCTGACTTCGGTAGCACTCTACTGATCAATAACAGCTTTTGCTTTACCCAGAAATGTGTGCACTTCACTTGTTTACACACGGTAGCCACTTTCAAGCACAGTGACTGGTGTAAGGGAGGAATCAGCTCAATGAGCAATTTTATACATGGTTGTTATAAATGTACAGCAATAGCTTAATATATATATGCCATGTGTATTTTTTTGGGAGCTGCTTAAACAAAATCTAGCCCCAGTGTGTAACAATGTGGTTAATTTAGGCATCTTTAAGCAAATGAAACCCATTTATGATAACTGAAACTGTTCTGTAGACAATCTGAAACAGTCAATTGGGATAAAAATTTCCTTGTATTTAGTTCTGTACAGGTGGTAGTTTTGCATATTGAACAGAAATACTCCTTGAAGTCCTGTTTTAGAGCTGGAAATATGTTTAGGTCAACTAAACATATCTCAGTTTTAGGGCAACTCGAAAATTGAAAATTAAAAAATTTGGAGTTTTGCTGAACCTGAAAGCTGGAGAGAAAAAAAAAATCACAGTTTCACATGAAGGTTCTTTTAGTTGCAATCTACTGAACATTTGTAAATATTTGACCTTAATTCATAATACTGTTCTACATTTAGCAAAATGCAGTCTTGAAATAGAAGTGTCTAAATTGAAGTTGATGCAACAAAGTTGGTGAGACGCTCATGCCCAGGTCTTAAACTTTTTCAGTAATTTTTCTGACAGAATATTGTCCTGTTATACTGTATCATATGAGATGAACAGGAAACAAATAATAAAATACTATTGCTAATTTGCATGATGAAAGATTGAGAATTCTTCTGTGAGAGCCTAACAGTGCTTTTTGGCTATATTTCACTAACAAGTTCTTTTTTCAGGTAAGATTCAATTCCTGTTTCCAGAACCATGATGCATTTGATATAACATTATTTACATAGGGAAACAATTTAAAATGGGACACCAGAGCAGATTGCCCAGAGAAGCTGTGGCTGCCCCATCCCTGGAAGTGTTCAAGGCCAGCTTGGATGGAGTTTGAGTTATCTGGTCAGCTATGGCAGGGCAGTTGGAACCAGCTGATTTTTAAGGTCCCTTTCAACACAAACCATTTTATAGTAATATGATTCTATAAAAATAATATAAAAAGAAGACTTTGGATAAAACAAAAAAATGATTCAGCGTCCCAAGATCAGCCCCTCACTAAATTTTCCACAGAGATATTTTTGACAGTCTGTAATTTTATGAACAAAATATTTTCAAAAATGTAAAAGGTGGTGTAGCATTAAAGGAAAAAAAAACAACATTGACCAGTTCTGCAAGTTGTCAGCATAAATTAGACCTTGCAACAGCTCTCAGGAGGCAGAAGCTGCTATATCCTTTCCCCTGATTCAGGAGGCTCAGGAAGGCAAAGTAATTTTTTAAGACACGAGTGACTCACGTTGAGTGAGGCAGCAGCCTCGTCCCTATGGGTCTGAGTTAGCATCCTGAAATAACATGCAAACAGTATTTCCCCTAGTACTACCATCCTTGCTGAAGTATTTGAAAAAGTTACCTGTTCCAACTAGGCAATTTTGACAGCAACTGATACTGCTTAAACACATTAACTGTGCTAAATTGAACTGAATATAATGCTGGGAAACTTTAATATAGGCCATTAGAAGATGTAAGGAGATAAACTACGCACAAGGAGAAAACTTTGTCTCTGGCCATCTGCTTGTCCTGGTAACACACAGAAAATTTACAATATGCAACAATTCCCTCAACTTGCTGAACAGCAGGTGCCCATCTTTTCCTTCAGCTGTCCAAAACCTGTTCCCTTACAACTCTCCTCCTTCTCCCTGAAGGTTTCTTACATATTTTTGTAATGCAAAATTAGAATAAGGAAAAGCAGATGCTGTTTGAACCAGAATTATCTCAATTTACCTGGTAACCAATGGATCTAAAATCTTATCCTGTCCTGTGAGCATTCTACTTAAATGAACAATCATTTTTCCACCCCAGTGTCACATCTTTCTCAAATGAAGAAAGTATTTTACAAAGAATAAAAAGCACAGGGTGTGAGGATAGTGAATAAGGAATCCTGTTTCCACGATGCTGGTTTTCTCGATAAATACTAAACCAAAAGTAATGTAAGAATGTTGTAGTTTGAACCCAGCCAGGCAGCACGTTCACCCACTCAACCCCCTCCTTTCTGCTCCCCCCACTCTTTCCTCCCTACTCCCAGAGGAGTGGGAGGAAAATGGGCCGAAGAACTCCCACTGGTCAGATAACAACAGTCCAGTAACCAAGGTACAACACAAATCACTATCGCTATCACCAACAATAATAACAATGACAAAGAAAACAAGGGAAGAAGGTACGATACCACCCACTGAAAACGAGCCCGACCGGGAAATTCCCCCTCCTTCCGGGTAACTCCCAGTTCCCTCCTGGGCATGACGTGCTATGGTATGGAATACCTCTTTGGTCAGTTTGGGTTCTGTCCCTCCTTCCTCCCGGCTCCCCCTTCTCCCCGGCAGAGCATGAGGCTCACAAAGTCCTTGGTCAGGGCAAACTTCGCTCAGCAACAACCAAACCAAAAACATTTATCAGCCTTGTTCCCGGGCTAAGTCAAAACACCAGCTACTAAAGAGAAGAAAAACTGACTGCAACTGCTGAACCCAGGACAAAGAAACAATACCAGAATAAAATATTGTCTTGCATCCATGAAAACCATTTTTGTTCTCAGCTGAAAGGAGTTGCTGTTTCAGGACCAAGGAATAGCATGGAAAGTTACTACAAAAGAAGTTGCATATTCCATTCGAAAAACCCCCAACCTTAGAGGATCGAAGGTCAAGCTATGGCAATATGGAGTTCAACAGGCCTGCCTTTTGTATATATATTTTGAACATCTATGTTTTTAATTATGTGCCATATGTGTTCTGGAAAGGTCTTGTGCAGTTCAAATTTAGTGCATTAAGCTTTGCTATAGACTTGGGGACTGCTAACATAAAGAACTAAAACTCAAAATTTACAACACCATCAGAAAAAAAAAAAAAAATCAAATGTTGTTGTTAGGCATATAGCTCAAAACTGTGACCTCAGCAGCCACTGAGCAGCACCTATGTGTCTTCACCTGCCTCCTCACTCATCCTGGATGTTTCGTAGCCTTATACTCTGCACCTCATTTCTACATAAGTCTCCTGATACTAAGAAACTAGATGGCATCATGCCTTCAGTCATGAGGAATTTGATCAAGTGTGTTATAGCTACAGGTAAACACCCATCAAAACTTTCACAACTTGCAATTGTGGCTGAGCTGTTTTCACAATACACTTTTCGCAGCATGCTGTATGTTAGAGCAGTCCCTAGAAAATTAAAGACTTGAATTTTAAGTAGTCTTTAACCCAATTTTTATGTAAGGGGATTGGTTGAAAAACTTTCTAAGGAAAATAGCCAGTTAGCCTTTCCATTAAAGTCACTGTGCAGAGAGAAAGAAGCTCATGAGGGCTACAGGTGAAGCATGGTCTTTCAGGCAACAATATTTATTTGGATAATACAGGAAAATATATATCAAAATTCCAAGAGTCTGGAAGGGAATTAACCCACTTCTACATTCTGGGCAAATGGTCTACCTCCTATAAAACAAGAAAGGGGTAAAGATGGTAGCAAACCACACCAGCACTCTCATTATTTGAGAAAGCATAGGCTGCCTTTGCATTTTAACTGTTTGACACAGTTCCTGACAGTTACTGTTGGAACAAACCCTGCAACAGGCTAAGGCAGGGTTTTTGACAACCTAACTGAACTCTTGCAAGAGGTCTTAATTGGAACTGAACTGTGCTTGAGTAGCTCAGATCTCTAAATGCTAAACAGCCTACAGGTAAAAAACTAGGAAGTCTATGAAATTTAGGCACCTTCAGGGCTAAGCACCACAGAGGACTAATTTTGGTAACAGATTTGGATTTAAGCACCCAAATTCCACTAAAATGCTATTTCAGATACTTACACAGAGAGTTGGATTTCATCCTTAGTCTTTCATTGCTTCATTTTCCCATATCTAACACTGATAATTTCTGTCAGTAGTATACAGCTATTATGAATTTGATATACAGAGTTAATGTGATGATGATAGTAGCATCTGAGAAGATAGATAAAAGTACAATGACATAATGCCACTTAAAATGTTGTAAAGTATTAGAGACACATTTTGGTCCTTATGATTTTTTTCATTTTTAGCAGGCTATACTAATCTGTTCAAATTACTCTGTTTATGTCTGACATGGGATGTAATTTTAAACCCAGCATCTATTTACCTGTTTTCCAGTTCTCTGGCTTCCAAACATCCAAAATTAGAGGCTACTTGTAGAGTTAATCTTTACATCAACGTAATGCATGTTTCTCTGTTCCATTTGCAATTATGATTTTTATATATATATATTCCATTCCCTTTTAAGGATATAAATTGGCACAAGAGAAGAAAACCTTTTGCATTATTCAGACAGCTCAAGCCTGGGTGAGGAGAAATCCTCTGGAAGAAGGGGAGATGCTACTTGCCCTGACAACAGCTGACTTCGCTCAGCTGGGAGAAGCTTCTAGAGAGCAGGATGTGTGTAGCAGAGTGTGAAGGACACAGAACAAGCAGAGAATCCACAGCAGGAACAGAGACTGGGCAGCCCCAGAGAGGATCAGCGAGCAGGCATGCAGCCAGGGCTCCCAGAGGACAGAAGATAAAAAAGATTTTTCTTAGGATAGGGAAGGAGCATAGGCTACAGAACCTGAGAAACTGCTAAAAGTTTCTGGACAAAGACCAGGACTGGAAGGATATCTGCTGTTAGAGGACAATATACACAGCAGGAAGGTGGGGATTTTTTTTTCTTTCCATAAGGAAAGGATTTAGGATTTCTTGTTTATGACAATGCTGAAAAAACCCATAACTTTTTGTTTAGAAGTCCTGATGATGTCCTGGTATGCACACTTTAAATAAAAGGATCATGCCATTTCATCACAAATCCCATTCACTGGCAGCCTTATCATAGATATTCTTCTTATTCAAATTCTTTTAAATTTTTAAACAAGAATCATAGAATCATAGAATAGTTAGTATTGGAAAGGACCTTAAGGTCATCTAGTTCCAACCCCCCTGTCATGGGTAGGGACACCTTATACTAAACCGTGCCAATCAAACTAAACCATGTCACCCAACAAGTATCAGTTATTTGGTAACTCATAATGATTTTAAAACATTTGTAGCTATTCACTTACATGAAGAATTTTGACTTGCTGTGTCTTGAATGGTTCAGGTAAGGCTAGATGAGAAAGTATCATCAAACTTCAGATGTATGGCTCTCAGGTTGGTAGTGGGAACAGTGCTGTTCAACATTTTTGTTAGCAAAATGGACAGTGGGATTGAGTACTCCCTCAGCAAGTTTGCTGGTGACACCAAGCTGTACAGTATGCTCAACAAGCTGGAGGGAATGGATGCCATCCAGAAGGACCCTGACAGGGTCAAGGGGTGGGTCCAAACCTCCTGAAGTTCAAAAAGGCCAAATGCAATATCTTGCATGTGGGTTGGGTCAATCCCAAGCACAAAGGCTGGCTGGGTGAAGAATGGATTGAGAGCAGCCCTGAGGAGGACCTGACGATGCTGGTTAATCAGAAGCTTGCCATAACTTGGCAATGTGTTCTTGCAGCTCAGAAAGCCAATCACATTCTGGGCTGCACCAAAAAGAAGCATGACCAGTAAGCCAGTGGAGGTGATTTTCCCACTCTACTCCACTTTCATGAGACTCAGCCTGGAGTACTGCATCCAGCTCTGGGGCCCTCAACACAAGAGGAATGTGAGCCTGCTTGAGCGTGATTATATTTTTAAACAAAGATAAAGTCACAGCCCTTTCATATGATTGCTATATAAGTAAACACTCAGTTTATCTATCTCTCTTTTACTTTATGAATATACAAAGATGTTAAGCCAAAACATCTTACTAGTGCCATATTTTTTAAAGTGGTTTTGCCAACACAAGATGTTTTTTTCAGCAGAAGGCCTAGTAATGCGAGAAGAGGGCAGGAGGCCCTATAAGTAGAAAGTAATGGCAGTTTCATGCAACACGTGAAATTATAATGCATCTTATGAGTAAATCAAAACCCTTTTTTTTTTTTTTTAATAATTTCCGAATTCCACAGAGGCCATGAAACACATATTTAAAAGGTGTGCAGAAGGACCTTATTCATTAAACAGCAGAGAAAAGTAGTTGAGGCTTTATTAAAAATTGACTAATAGGCATTCCAGATAATTGAACTGACAGGCTGTTTTGACAGCTGCAAGCAAAAAAGTGCTTGCTCTAAACAGTTGGTGTAAATCTTCTAGATTTCTAGAAAGAGAAATGATGTACTTGTTTAATTTTAATCAATTTATAAAGCTAAAAAATATCTAACTGTTCACCTGAGTAGTTGAAGTTATGCTAATTGGAGGTACTGCCAATCATTTCAATGGTAGGGTTTGAACTGAAAGAATTTCCAAGTTCTCAGAAATGGGAAAGGTGGAAGGTGAATGCTTCAAATGTTTTGGGTAGCAGAAAATATAAATTAAGATGAAAACATAATTCTGAGCTTGATTTCCAGAAAAGCACCAAAATATAATTCTGGCTGAAGTTAGTGGATTTTGCAAGTGTCTATCAGCTTTGAAAATCAAGCTGCAACTAACAAATGCGACATACTAGGACTAACATAAAGAAACAGGCAATTATACTGTCTAAATAAAACACCTTTAGGTGTTCTTTTACTCTATGTATGCAAGTGTACACTTTATATCTTGACTTAGAACGGATCTATTTTCCTTATAAAACTCACAGAAAGTAAAAAAAATGGGATGTTGTGTCACTTCAGCTATAGGCATATATAGAATAATACAGCAATTGCTTAGAGAACAAAAAACATCTTACAAAAATGATTAGCCAACACACTGAGAATAGTCTGTCTGGTATTTAATTATAACATCTCTAAAAAAGAAAGGCATATACAGAATTCATGCAATTTTTTTTTCTTTTAGTATTATTAAATTAAAATAAAAAAATAATCCAAACAAAAAGTTTTAGTATCCAAATACTGCCATGCTGAACTTACCTGACATTTGATTAATGTATTTGGCTTATGTATAATAACTGAACAAGAAATCTACATGGTGTTTTGAAGGGTTGATTTGATTTGATTGTAGAAGTCTTTTAGTCATTCCATATGAGAAGGAGTGCTGCTGGAAACATGTATTTCACAGTTAACAGTTTTAAACTACCCTTTATTCCAAGAGGGAAGAACAATTGAAGCACTGACTATTAGTAAAACTGGTTTGCAAATGAAATTTGATTGATATTTTTAGATTTCTTGGGACTATCTGTGGCACAGCTCTGTATAAATTACATTTGTTTAAAATGCAGCAGAACTCAGAAATGCCAGAAACAATTTAAACCCCATAAATGTTTCCTCTAAATTGAATCATAGAAGGCTGAGAAGCCTCTAAACACTGTACAGGGATTCAATGTTTAAATTTTAAATGAAACAATTTTAAAAATTGGAGCGTTGCCATCATTTGTAACACTGTCAGAGTCACTGCTCCTGTATAATAGGTTGATTTTCCTTTTCTGTTCCTAGCTCATCTTTACTGTAGGCTTTCACTGTTGAACACAGTAAATGAAGAGGGTGGGAGAAGCAGGGAGAACAAAAAATCAGAAATTGCATTTTATATGTAATAGAGATATTTTTGCTTACACCCAAGCCTGAAGGCCATTTTTATGAAACACGAGAAAACATCTCAGATATTTGCTTGTTTTATTATATCCAAATACATTAATTTCTTGGTTTCAATGAAGATTTATGCTACCTATATTGCACAACCTAAGTGTAAATAAGAGCTATAAATTGTTAAGCAGTTAATGTTGCTTGTGAATGGACCTATTGTTCTCTAAACAGCCTGAATTTTAGAAAATTCAGCTAACTTCACGCCTATGAGGTGTCATACAGGAAAAATGCTATAAAAATCTAATAACAATAAATATACATTGGTATTAAGCTATATTAAATTGGGTGAAAGTGCATACATTTAGAACTTATTAATATATATACAGTTAAAAGAGGTTTAAATTAAAAGTGGTGAGGGCAAATGTGTGTCCAGCTTACCACATACAAACTTACCCTTTCATTTGATTTGATGTTTAGTTATTAATTCTTGGAAATACAGGCTATCTAGAAGTGTCTGAACGGTAAAAATGAAAATATTGAAAGCTTCCAGTGCAGTCTGCAATGGAATTATCAGGAGTAGAGAATATTCTTGTTTAGAAACAGGGAAACTATTTTTCTAACTTTTAGAAAGTTAATGTTTTAAGATAAAGCCCAGAACTAACTCAACACTACTACACTGAGAACATATTAGATCTTAGAGGAGATGTGGATCTGGTCATTCTATATGGCTAATATCAGGATCAAAAGTAAAAGCCTGGATTTCAAAACCTTAATTTTATGCCAAATTTCAGGTGCAGGGGTCATAGCAACTCCTTAAGCCTCTGCTATACTCAGCCCACTGAAGGGCACAGATAATTGCTGTCATGTTAAAAAACAGGAAAGATTAACAGGTGAGAATAAGCCTTAACTTTTGCTGTAGGTAGTATCAGCAGATCTAGCCAACATGAAAAGGAACATTAGCCTTCACTGTATGAACTGGGAGTTACCTGTGGGTGACAAAGCAATGCAGACAGGATAACGAAGTCACCTGCAAACCACCTATCTTATACTATGTGAAGACGCTATATCCAGTGACAGAGATAGTTAATTCACAGGCAGTTTTCATGCAGCTACCACTGTCTCTAGTGTGTAACATAGTCATACTCTACCATAGCTTTCTTCTTCCTTTAAAGGTCTTGGACACATAAAAATACATTTCTGATCATTGCTTATATATGATACGGAGATAATAATAAGAAAACTTTAAAAAGGCACCAAATAGCATGAAAAATTTCATGTACAAGTGATTTCTCAAATCATAACTCACTGTTTGCACTATTTTGGAAACAGCAAACATTTAAAAAGAAAGGTAATGTTTTTATTTTCAGTACATTATCTTTCTGCAAAAAATGCTGATTTCTATTAATATGTACAAATTCAAAGGAATGTGTCTGTTTAAGTTGATATGCAGTGGCTCTAAATGGTAAACTGTTAGTTACTGTAACTATAAATTGAGCTTAGGAGAGTGTATCTCCTTTTGAAAATAATAATAATTTGATGAGGAAATGCAAATAAATTAAATTGAAACAAAACTGAGGGTGAAGAATAAGGGAAGAAGTGTTAATAGACCTCAGGAAAACACAGCACATCCTAAAACAGGTTGGGAAAAAAGTGATCCTAAGGTTACTACTTTTTTGCCATGCTCTTCTCCCAAAATCAGGCAAAGTCCAAGTCAAAGTAAGCTCCCATTTCTTTGCATCTGTACCTTAGTTAAACCTGAAAATCATGAAATAAAACAAATTACCCCTCAGCTTCAAACTAAACCATTCCTTAAGCTCAAAAGACTGTGGGAGGAATGTGGGGGAGAAGATGAAAATGACAGTATCATTAGCAGTTGAAAATAGGGTATTTCATTACAATGACTGAAAAGAATTTGAAAGAAACTTGCTTAGTTCATTAGGGCTCATTGAAATACTTGCCACATCGCTTTTTTTATTTTCATACTCATACAAGCCAAACCCTAGCCTGTGCTTCTATTCAGGATTCCTACACAGGCATTTGCTCATATTTCTTTGTTGCATGCTTACCTTGAGAATTATGTTTCAGAGACCCTTTTAAGAAAGAATTGCCTCATTTTTGTCTCATACTTGGAGTGGATAGTACTTTGTTAAATATTTTACTCTCTGGTTTTAAACCTCTCCAAATACATGCAAATCAACTGTGTCTCTTACTCAAAATTTTGGGCATATGAATCTGGACAGGTAGCATACATACACAACTGAAAATAGAACAATACAGTACAATATGTAAGCACTAAATAATTAACATCCTTAATCTTGAGACACAAGGTCTCATAAATTAAAGGTGTATTGCAGAGCAGCGACAACTTAGCTATGATATGCCCTAAACTGTCCTTTCTTGAACTGCTAGTGTTAGGTTGCAAACATTGTTGCTCATCTCGGGCTGAATGCAAAGTAGGGGATTATTGGTGAGGATCCATCCCGGCTTTATGCAAGGAGAAGAAAGAACTTGGCTATACTGGCCTCTAGGAACACATTTTTTATCAGGCTTATTTTGGTTGTTTTCTGCTAGTCATAGAAATAATTACAGGCATTGGAAAGGAGGATGTGTGTGGAACACACCAAATAATACAATTGTATATTTATAAGCTTTTCTTGTTTCCAGAGCTTTATTATTATTATACATACCTTTAGTTTGAGAATAAAAACTGAAACATTTAAGTGCTTTATTTTTTTCTCCTTTGCGAGTTTTCCATTTTGCCTAAATCGTCTCTTTGTAGGCAGACTTAGAAAAGTTGATGAGACAATTCGCCCAACTCCTACATGTCTGGAATTGTGCTCCTTTGAGTCTCTGCTGGGATGAAAAAGCACTGTTCTTTATTTTCCCTCTCTATTCTATGGTTCGAGTGTGCATATCATTCTCTATGGTTCCAGCTCAGAGTTAAAGCTGTTTCTGAAATGGTGTAATTAAAGAGTGCATGTTGATATCTCCAAAAAATAGATGCCATAATTTTTTGGTAGATTTCATGTATGTTTCTCCCTCACCGAAAATGCTCTAAACCAGTGATGCACTTTAATCGTAATGTATCACAATTTAAAAAAAAAAAAAGTACATGGGTGTATGCATTTTTTCATGTCTATAAAACCCACATGCATGCATACGTAATTTGTTTTCCACATATTTTTTGCTCAGAAATAACCAGAGTCAGTGTCTGAATGCTAGATGAATAAAATAAAATAGTGCCATGCAAGCATGTACGATTTGAGACACTGTAAGTTTCACTGGCTGCTTCCAGAGACGAACTTACTGGTAAAGCTGTTATGGATAACACAAGTACAATTGCACTGAAGTCCAGAGACTAGAAAGGCCAAACTGAAAATGTCAAGGGAAAAAGCAGCACTGAGGCTTGGTTTAAGCAACTGTCTGACATTATCCCATTCAACAAGATTCACTGCATCTAGCTATTCTGTAAATTGAACTCTAATATTGGAAAGTGTGGTTTACAAAGAGTGACATGAATTTTCTAGCATATTAAATGCCCTGGGAGCTTTCCCAAAAGTCAGCACTATTTGACTAAAGAAAATGTTTGATCTGAGGATATATTCAAGACTTCATAACACACAGACACGATTCACTTCATGAACATTCAGGTCAATGTATATACTATAAACAAGATCTACTTTAATTCTGGTCCCTGTTCTTCTGTAAGGAGATTCACCACTTCTTTCCCATACCTCAGTTTTCTCACCTGAGTGAGAAACTGCATTACCTATGCTAGACAAACCATGCTAGATGAAGGTGCTATGTAAGAAAGACAAAATGTAATGGCTTTAATCTGTAAGAGGGTAGATTAATATTGCACATCAGGAAAAAAATCTTCACTGTGAGGGTGGTGAGGCACTGGCACAGGTTGCCCAGAGAAGTTGTGGCTGCCCCATCCCTGACAGGTTGGATGGGGTGTTGAGCAATCTGATCTAGTGTGTGGCCCATGGCAGGGGGATTGGAAACAGATGATGATCTTTAAAGTCCCTTCCAACCCTAACTATTCTATGATTCTGTGATAACCATAGATGGTCTTACATAAATTGCCACCAGAATTTTACAAGGTTTGATTGTGTATTCAAAATATGTGTTTGTGAAAAACTACTTTCCAAAAAATGTGAAATAATTTTACAAGCAACCTTATAGCCAGTGCAGACTCAAATTCTGACAGGTTTTGCTTGTTTGTTTGCTTGCCATTTTGTTTTGGTTGTCTCAGCTTGGGTTTTGTTGTTTTTTTTTTTTTTTTTTTTTTTTTTTTTTTTTTTTTTTTTTTTTTTTTTTTTTTTTTTTTGTG